>CAIGRP010102301.1:0-38216 GCA_903798385.1 Fraxinus cuspidata | reverse complement strand
ATTATTTCGTCCATAATTTATTCCATGTGCACGTCCACGTCCAAATTCATGTCTATGTTCACGTCCATGTCCTTATCTTGATATTGTATTTGCTTCAAACAATGCAGTATCATTTGCTTTAGGCAATGGTACAGAACCAGTTGGACGTAACCCATGATTTTTCATCAACAGTTCTTTATTTTGTTCAGCCACAAGCAGACAAGATGTGAGTTCTGAGTACCTTTTGAAACCACACTCACTATATTGTTGCTGCTGGAGCACATTCGAGGTGTGAAAGATTGAAAAGGTTTTCTCCAACATATCTTCATGAGTGATTTTTTCTCCACACAATGCCAACTTTGAACATATTCTGAATAGTTCANTTCATCAACAGTTCTTTATTTTGTTCAGCCACAAGCAGACAAGATGTGAGTTCTGAGTACCTTTTGAAACCACACTCACTATATTGTTGCTGCTGGAGCACATTCGAGGTGTGAAAGATTGAAAAGGTTTTCTCCAACATATCTTCATGAGTGATTTTTTCTCCACACAATGCCAACTTTGAACATATTCTGAATAGTTCAGAATTGTACTCACTAACAGTTTTGAAATCTTGCAAACGAAGATGCATACACTCATAGTGGGTTTTAGAGAGGACTAGTCATCTGATGATCAAATCTTTCAGTTCATTTTTTTCAAAAAAATATGTGGATCTTTCTCAGTGAGATATTCAATTTCCCAATCCATCGTGAAGATGATGACGAAGGAAGATGAGTGCTTTTGCACGATCCTACAATGATTCTTTGTTTCCTTCTTTTATTGTCTCTCCCAAACCTTTTGAAACTGGATGGATATCGGCATCGAGCACCCATGACAAATAGTTTTTGCCATATATGTCAAGTGCAGTAAACTCAAGTTTTTGTAATGTTTGTCATTTGATTAACTATACAATAAAGCAAAAAGAAAATACAATTAGTTTCAAAAAATATGATTAAACGTCAAGTAGTCAATATCAATATGTTACATGTTTTCCTTAAGGGATAAACATTAATAATATGTTCTTCGAAACATGAGTTACTTCGAGAGCACGTTGTATTTTACTATTGCTTCTTCAAGAACAATATGTCAATATTTTTCTGAAATATTGAAAAATATAATTCATGCTTTTCAGGAGCAAGTAATGTTTTTCAAGAATATTAATTATAATGTACTATTTCAGGAGCAACAACGTGATAAACTTATCAATTTAAAATTCATAGAAGAACATTTAAAAATATTTTATCAGGTTAAAAATATTACTTACCAATTATAGATTAGAAAAAAAAAATTTCAAATTCGACAAAATTGATACAGGCATCACATAGAAAAATTAATGCAGACGTAAAGATTGTAGATACACTTAATTGATACATAATGAATTAACAATGATTGCAGCTCATAAACCATGAACATGATTGCGGTACACAACATGATTCCAGCACAATTAATGAAACCAATTAACTGAAATTAATTTACATAATTGCGGTGCATAATGAATTCACAGAAACCAATTAACATGTATGTCTCTCTCTCTCATCAAGTCATAGAGCTATTAGAGAGAGAGAGCTTTTGAGACAAAGATCCATATTTGCACATCCTTTTTCGAACACCGAAATTGGCTTTAAAAATAAAAAAATCACATGTCACCAAATTAATTTTAGTACACGTGATAGATGATTAAGCTTAAATAAATTACTACCTTAAATTTTTTTTGAAAATTAAGTTTTTCGTGCTGATGACGTATTGTAAAAAGAGAGAATAAGAGAAGTCAATAAACTTTATTTGTGTATTATAATAAGAATCAAAGCCCTATATTTATAGGGAAGGAATAGAGATACATAAGGTAATAATATCCAGGGCTGCAAGGGTACAATTGTCATTTACTAATAACTTACCATTTACAACAATTTAGCTGTTAACTAATAGATTTTTTATTAAAAAAGTGCTTTAGCGACTATTTCGGCCTTAACATTAAAAGGTTTGCTACTCCATGAACTACATGAGCGCTTAGCCCTTCCTTCATCAACACCACAAAAGCCTAACCCCTTTCCTTAGAAATCCTTTTAAGAACTTTCTCTTCCAAGTATTTACTCATCCACTCTCAGTGGTAGGAGTCGGTAGATCGCAGAAATTCTTTCGTTCCTCATTCCTGGAATAGCAGCTAAGGTTGCCTAGTAGAAATGTTCTCACTTATGAGATCGATAAGGAAAACACATCTAAATATGAGACAAGTACTCTCTCTAAGTTTTCGTCCTACCTATAAGTTATTTATTAACGCTCAAGTTAGACTTTGACATGAAATTCACTAATGCGGCCAAGATGTGATGAATTGCGCGAGTAAATTAAAGTTAAGTGATCTGTTTGCAATATATTGAAGGTAAGCGACCTTATTAAAATTTTGATGAAAATTCCGTGCCCATAAGTACAACTTACATTGTGACATTAACACTGCTATAATAGTGTATGTCATTGCATATAAATTGAAGTTGAGCCACCTAATTGATATTTCAATGGAAGTTCAGTGACCAAAAATGAAATTGGCCCAACCTAGTAATGACTATGAGTCCTGTTGAGGAGTGTGACCACAGAATGACGTCCCAATAGAACAAAACCAAATGCCAAAACCCATTTTTATGGGTGTATCTTACTAGTCTAAAAAGATGTGCAACCATATATATCATATAAATTGAAGTGCCATTTTACCAAATACAACAGAATAAAGATTCAGTGTTCATTACAATGCTAGCAAGGAAATCCATTGCTTTTGTTTAATGAAGAAAGTATGCACAAAAACAGAGTTTGCTTCATCTGAACATTCTTTTGTTCTGGAGAGGAAAACCACATTTCCTTCTAATGTTCTTCATATAAATCATTCGTGCAAATTTATTCGTTTTTCCTACTCATGCACTTCAAAGAATCTGCAATCATCATGGGAAGGGAGAACGGAATTGCTTTTATTCAAGATGATCATGAGGCCTTATTGACATAAAGAATGCAGCATACTGTCTGAGACGACGATCGCTATCGACATTAGCTATGTCATGATTTGATACTCGTCTTGTCCTCAGCATATAACGGCGCCAAGCCATTTGTATATTGACGGCAGCCCATGTCCTCCAGTTGGACGAATAAAATCTAGCAGTACGCATAAGCCTTTCGTTAGCGAACTTATAGCGAAAGTGATCAGTGATATACCGTAGATCGTTTGCATCCAGAGCAAATGCTTCAGTAGATTCAATACAGGTAAATGTAGCAGAAGAGGCAGGAAGCCTATCTATGAAAGGCCGGCGAAGGCACCATGAGAAAAGTTCATCTCCGAAAAATCCTCCAGGATCGAGTATGCTTGTGGCTACCATTCCTCGACTGAGGTTTTGGCTACTCTTTACGCGACCACGCATGATGAACACAATCCTCTGCACAGCATCTCCTTCACGAACAATCTGTTTTATTCTTGGAAGTGAGCAAGGAATATCGATGATATTCTTACAACAGTAAAATGTTGGTTGAGACAAAAACTTTCTACCTTTTCATCTTTGGAGAAAACGAGGGGCTTGGCACGGTCACAGATATTATCCAGTATGAGATCGTCCAGACTGTGGAAGAGAGGCACCTGAAAAGCATATACTTCATTTTAATAAAATTTGCACTCAAAAGAGAGTATCGTGTCAGCAAACTCCAATTTTATGTATGGCTTCATTATTATCATCAGAAAGTTACGGTTATATCACGCTTTAAGGATTCATCCTAACATGTTTGGCTAAAAGCTTAAAAGGCTTCGTACAAGTAAATAAGTATAAAAATAAATAAATATTTAAGAAGTAAAGACGGAAATGAGCAACTTATTTGGACACTAAGTTAAATGTTACTTTCAACATAAGTACATTTTTTACTTAAAAGTAAGAAAAGAGTAACTTATCTCGATGTGTTTGGGAACAAAATAATACTCAAAAATAAAATTACTTGCAAAGCAGCTTAGTCCAACATGTCAGTTTATCAATTCATTACGTGATAACCCTTGCTCTCACCTTTTTAATTAAGTCGAGGCAAAGATAGCGTTTGATGTCCCTTCGAAGTCCTTCTGGTAAGTCCTTGATAAGTTCCATCTCATCATCTCCACCCATAGCTGTACATCTTTCACGTTCATATCGACGGACTCTTTGTCTCAATTGTGATGGCAACTGCCTCCGTCTCATCCACCATTCCATGTCTCGGCACCTTAGTTGCATTTTCCTCTTCCTCGCCATTACCGCATGTAAAAATACCTTTACCAGAAAAATTATAGAGATAATTATATACTGTATCACGTATTCAAAATTTGATGCTAAACAATATCGATTTTTTGTATTTTCCGTAGAATATCCATGTTACTTATGCTACCTGAATATTTCCGATTAACAGCGTGAACAGCATTAAACCACTAAGCACCATACATATACTGAACATTACTTCGAGCCAGTGGCTTGTCGGTTCCAAGTCATTGCCAAAGGTGCTGCAACCAAAGAACATAAAACTGTAAGCATGACTCCGGGGAATTCAAACAGTAGCTGCAGTTTCACTATTGAATTCTTTCATTTTACTGCTTTTTTCTGCTTTTATTACTCATCTGTTATAATAATTAGAAATATAATCAAAAGGAATAACACTAAAAACCTGGATATGCACTCTTTCAGAATAAAACAGGACTGAAGTATCATAACCATCTTGTCAATCTGAAGTTCGACAATCCCAATTTAAAGAATAATGGTTTTTCAAGTTCCAGCCAAGATAAGGGGAAAAAAAGAAAAAAAAAATGCAAGGGGAAAACATAAATGCAGTATTTTCTTCTTCTGCAGTAATGTTTTCCTGAGAGGCAATTTCTAATCTATTTTTGAAAATTAAAATCACTATCGAATCTCAGTATGACAACCGAGAGGAGCGGGAAATGAATTGCATTCAGATATATGTGGCTCCACATACTCTTGCAAAATGAGTGGTCATATAATTACCTTAGGGTCATTAATCCCCAAAATATGGGATAAAGGATCTTAACAGCAACAGAATTGCTAGACACGACTGGAAGAGCCCACTTGTATATTCCATATCTGAATGGTCCATTGACGTCCAAACACAATGGCTTTCTTAGTACAACAGTTGAGTTATCGGCACATGGATTTCCTATTGTCCCCGATGGTAATAGAAACTGGTAACAGACTTCGTCTGAGCATGACAAAGAGAGATTACATGTACTACTTCTGTTACACTGCTGCTTGAGGCACGATGCAATGCGTTGTATAGAAAGAACATACCAGCATCCCCCGGCAACCTGTAGAAAGGATAACTCTGTTACGGATTAGTTCGACAGGAGTATTAATTAGAAAAAAGAAACAATGGGGTCAGACTAGGTTTGTTTGAGCCCCAATTTTGGGGTTAATAGATTTTGAAATAGTAATTTTTGAAGAATGTGTGATTGAAAAGGTACAGGTTTACGTGTAAAATTATTTTATTGGGAGAATCAATAATGTGTAGTGAAAAATGTGGTTGGGAAAAATGAGTTTATAAAGAATGGGGATGAACTATATACCATTCTAATGAGTAAAAAAGAAGCCTCTGCCACCCTGTCGACCTTATTGGGAAGTTCAATTCGTGGTCGAGGGGATAAGTGCATATTATGATTAGGTTGTGTAGAGTCCAACAAAATTGACCTAGAATAGATTTTTGAACTATGTAAAACGTTCAGGGAAGGACGGGAATGAGATGCACTTACATGAGAAGCAATAAAATATGCTATGAGATTAAGGCCAAAACCCCACCAAATGGTGCCAAAGATGTAACCTGTCACTTTCTGCATTCTTTTCATCATGTATATACTGTGATAGACCTTAGGAAGGAACTGGAACAGGAACATTAGCAGGAGAATCGTCATTATAAGCTTTATTTGCTCGTCTTTGATCAATCGTGGCACTACCAACCAAAACACGGCCTGCAAATTAGAAAAAGAGAGATTTAAATCATGAGTCAGAAACTAAAATAGCCAGGAGAGAAAACTGGAACTTTCAGCTTAAGATTAAAAAAACTGTCAGTGCCCCAACTTATATCATTGTTTTGCTGTCACCGGACATTTTTTCTTCCAAATCAGTCGTTGAACTTCCATTTTAGTTTCAATTTAGAAACCTCTGTCTGCTGAATTACCGGAAAAACTGACGAATTAATTCACTCACTCTCCCATTCTTCTCGTCTGATCTGATTACTTGTAAGGCATAATTTCATTAACAGACTATAGACGATAGGACTTATGAAGATGTGATTGAAATTAATGCTTTACTTCGACTAAATAGAAAAATGAACTTATAATAGTTGAACAAAGGCTAAATAGCCTTTTTAATCAATAAACTTAGTTAGAGATATCTGCCAAGAAAATTTGTCAAGCGTAGCCATTTGAAGGACGTTTGGATCTCATTTTAAAGAGATTTTTCCTCCTTATCTCATTAAGCTACAGCGAATAAAACAATTAAGAATTCAAATGTTATATCAGCTTCGTCACAGTCCGTACAGAAGTCAAACACAAATTGCTGTTTGCCTACAAATTTGAATCAATTCAAACAAGGGGCCCCACAAAAGATGAAAATGAGGAAATTATGAGGGCAAAACGAGGGCTTAAGAGAAATTATTACTGGTTTAGGTGGTGGGTCCCTGATTCATTTTTCAATGGATTGTGATGCATTTTAATGTGTTTGAGAATTGATTAAAGATTTACCGCCACCAAGACGATAATATATATTCTACTAGTAATTAATAGCAATATTCTTTTTCATTAGAACCTCCACATCGTATGATAGTGCACTTTTAAGCTCGAGGAATACTTAAAACTGCACAAGATTGAACATCAATATGTTGATCAGAACTCAACTCGACCCCAAAGTTTTTGAAGTATTTTAAGTCTTTACACTCAAGTTATGTGCGTATGTACCCACTGAAGGTGCAAAATTCAGTGCGCCTATAACCCCTAACTGCATATTAAATCATGATCGGTCATTTATGTGCATATGTACCATTGAAGGTGACATCCCACCTTATTTTATTCGTCATTTTTGTGGAAATAAAAAAAAACAACCAAATTTAAGAATTAATTTAGAATTAGTGTTGAAAACACCATTCCTGTGATAGTCCGAGTTTACATGGTTCTAAAGTTAACGATTGATGAATTTTGCCACTTTGTTAGAAAAAATTTAAGAGACGTGGTAACATAATTCTAGCTGGCAATGGATAATTTGATAAAAAATAAAAAAAAAACTTGAACATTTAAAATGGTCCAACGATGAAACGAAAAGATTAATGTAACACTGTAGCATGATTTGTGAATGATAGCGAACCTGAGGTACGGGTAGAATCACGAAAGCATCGAACCAGAATCCCTTAAATGACCGCAGGTAATGCGAAGCAATGGCACGTGCGTCCCACACGAGTTTCCCGCACCCAACAACGAGCGATTCTCTCGACACGTAAGCCAACCGAAACTGCAGCCACAAATGGCAGAGGTGTACGACGTCCAAGCACGTGCGAAGGACAGTGACGATCGCCGCAAGTCCGCCGTCCATATACAAGCACGGCGAGCTACCGCGTCCTATCGACAGGGCGTAAAAGAACAGAGGATCGACGGCTAACGCCATGGCACGTACCAGTAAGAAAGCCCGGTTCCACTTCTGCACCCGCTTGCTTCTCGGGTCCAAGACCCGGCCGAACGGACCCAAATTCGGCCTGTAGCTGTTGGCGGAGCGGGTCTTGCCCGTTTTCAGGCCAGGTCGGTTTTTTATTGGGATTAACGAAGAACCGGCGGAAGCCTCCCACTCTGGCTGGTGGGCCTTGTCGCAGCTGGTGGAGTGGAATACAGGAACACCCACCTGAGTACAAGCGTAGCATTCGACCGTGCTTGATATTTGATTGGGCTCGTCGGCATCGTCCCCGGTTTCTGGCTGAACTGATTCTCGCCGGAATTTTCCAAACCACCTGGAATCAAATAAATAAACTCCAGAATTAAATCATGTAAGAGACGAACTAAAACATTAATTAATTTTCCCATTTGAGATAAACGACATTCATTATCCATTACTGTTCACTGAATAAGCTGACATGAATCAACAAGCTAATTCGTTGCAGAAGAGATTTAAGAAGCAGACAATGAAAATTATAGAGAGACCTTGAGAGGCAAAAACGGGGGTCTGGATTAGAAGGCATCTTCGGCAGACGGGAACCATGGGAGAGAAAATTAATGGGGATGAAGAAAACTTTTGAAGAAAATTGAAATTGGGAAGAAGAAATTAAATGAAGATCCACATGTTCTAGAAAGAAATTATGGATAGACAGCCCATATCATGCATGGTGGGGAATGAAGACTATCGAGAAGGGTGGCGTGGGGTTATCAATAATGAGAATTGTCCTTATTAGCATCTAGCACATGAACAGACTGAATTATTTGCATAATATCAAGGAGGTGGGGTGGTATTTGGCTGTGCTTAAATGTAAGAAAATTTTAATTTTAAGTTACTTAGGGTGTGTTGAGCCACATTATTTTGAAAGAATGAATTCTAGAATAGTAGATTGATGGAGAATGTGTGGTTGAAAATGAAGAAAAAGTTATTGATGTGATGAAAAATATTATTTTATTAGAAGAATGTGTGGTTAAAAATGAGTAGAATAATGAAAATGAAAATTTTAATGTGTTTGATGGATATTATTGATGAAAATATGTAATTTAAATAGTGATATGATATGAAATATGTGGTTAAAAAGTAAGAAAAAATTATTGATGTGATGAAAAATATTATTTTATTAGAAGAATGTGTGGTTAAAAATGAGTAGAATAATGAAAATGAAAATTTTAATGTGTACCAAACATGGGCTTATTTTCTCAACGTACATAATTACTTGTGACCTCGTGAAAATTACTTTTTGTTTTTAACTTTTAAATAGAAAAAATTTGTATGATTCATCTCCAATTTGTGTACGAAGTAGTTGTCATGTCGTCCCAATCGTTTTCTTTTTACAGCGCAATCCTTAACCTACGTAACCCCGTTTGTTTTGAATAAAAATTAACTTTTAAGAAATTTAGATAAAAATTAACGAAACTTGTAATTGAAAAATCGTTGATCCCATAAAATATGCTATTGACAATGAATTTGAAAAAATAAAAATTAAATAATGCGAGTCCGACAAGAACTTAATCACTTTAAGTGTGCAATTAGTTTGTTATCACACAATGATAATAGAATATCTCACATGCATAACTTTGATGGGTCCAACCATTCTAATCACTACATTTCACTATATTTTTTCGAAAGAGAAATATAAAGAATCAGACTTTAAACCATTTTTTTAAAAAAATCAAGTGCAAAGCAGTGAGTATTTAACAGATTTTTTATTTATTTATTTATATACTGTTTTATGTAAAAGGATATGATGACACTCAATTGACAGTAAGTCCCTGTTTTAGCTGGGGATTAAAGTTAGACATTTAGTGAATTTGATAAAAAAAAAAAAATTATTAAATATATGGTTGAAAATTTGTGGATTACATGAAATGTGTGATTAAAATTAATTATTTACTTTAATTTAGATTAAAATTATGATTTTAATCTCCACCAAACAGAGGTTAAAAACATAAAATTGGTGACATGTCCAAGTGTTTTAAGGATGGAATGGCGCGATTATTTTGTATTGAACATTCTTAGAAAGAATTGTCGATTGATTTATAGTCAATAAAAAGTGAAATGAACATTATAAATTTTTCACAAAACACTATTTGTTTATTTTATATGTAATATTTTTTATAAATAATATTTATTTCATGTCATACAAAATTTTATAAAATTAAATATTTTAATTAAATTGTCATGGCACAATTATTATAGTTTACTTCATATTATTTAAATTTTATTTTTTAAGATGCATTAAAATATGACACTTTAACATATGAAATACCATAATTCTGTATATTCTTAAATTTCGTTTCTAAAACATTTTCCATATATATATATATATAAAGACATTCTCCGAATAATTTAAATCGAAGCATTTTAATCAGATTTTAAAATTAAATAATTTATTTATTTTTAAAAATAACTTATTATTAAAAACTCGAGCACGACAAAGCCGCAGGATCGTTTGTATGGCTAAAAAAAATCAGTATGTATAAGCAATTCAAAAACCACATATTTACATCGGAAACCCATTCTAGTATGGCCACTTGAGGTCTATCTGACCTTAGGTGGTCCTTAAGGTCAAGGATTCAAGAAAGAATATTTGTTCATCAGACAAAAAATCCAATCGGGCCCTTATTTTATCAGCCATTTTGTGGCAAGATTTTTTTTAAATAAAATTTCTTTTCCTTTTTATTCCATTTCTAGATATTTTTGGTTGAATATTCAAGTTTTTTATGCACCTAAAAAGAGGCCGAGTTATGATTTTTTGGGTTTTTAAATCTTTATTGTGAAAATATTGATACAATAATTGATAGATTATTATGTTTGGTATATTGAATTAAAAAATTAATTAACATATTCATAAATCTTTTTCTTATCCTATGCAGTATGCAATTCAATATATCAAATGTTCTATCGTTTTTGATATACGAAGTTGAGAAGTGTAATAAACAAAAATTTAATTCATTTTTCTTAATATGCATTGTGCCCCAAAACTTCTTTAAGAGTTTATGGGGTCTCTCATTGCTCCAAGGCCTTGTTCACATCCTGCAAAACAACTCGAGGGATGGATGCCCGATTCGAGGATTAGATACCAGACCTTGTCAATAGATGATGTACCAAGATTCAATTAAATCAAAATATCATCAATCAAATAATTTTTCCATTTATATTTGAACACAACATCATTATGTAAAACATTATGTAAAATATCTATGTACGAGAAGCATTTTCCTATATATAAAGCAAATGGAGTATGAATTATAGATAAGGAGACAATTGTCAAAACATAGGAGTTGTTTAGATTTCTAGAATTATTCGAGAGACTATGTCACACGAAAAATGAAAAAAAATAACGAAAAATCGTTCAAGAGTGAACGAAAAGATTTATACTAGGATTCCATGACACGGGGCCGCAATTTTTTGTGAAGCATGCAAGTCGAGCAACTGCACCTGAACTTTTCGTGAAGATATTTTTTATATGGTCTACGTATACTTTTCAAAGGTCTCAAATAAATTTATTCTTTGGGATAATTATAATTTGGGAAAAGAATTAATTCAATAAATGGTCATTGAACTTTGTTATTGGTTGCTACTTGCTCACCGATTTTTGAAAAGTTACTCTTTGCTCACTTAACTTTGTTATATGTTACTGCCTGCTCACTGAAATTGAAAGGGTTACTCGTTACTCTCCCAAATTTGAATAAAGTTACTCATCAATCACTTGTATAATTTTCATCAATGTTACCTCTAACAAAGTTCACTGAGCAACAGGTAACTTTATTCAAATTTAATAACCTGCAATTGAACATCTGAAAAGATGACGCGGACTACATTATTCTTCTTGAAGCCACGGTGCAGTGAAACATGTACTTAAACTTGGCTTATAATTTTATTCAAGCCAATTGATACATCTCGATCTAACATATAATTTTCAAAATAGGCCATATATCTTTTAAGTGTTGATAAGAATAAACAATACCAGATATTGATATTGCTATGCATTCCACCATTTAAGTAAATTAAAGAAATTGGACCCTTACTAATGTATCGTCCCATATAGGTGCTCCCAACATATGAGTTTTACACAGTTTAAACTCAAGAAAAGTTAAACCTACATAATTCGAGGTCGAATTACACAATTTTATATTTCTTTCTCGTAGCGACAATATATTTGTTTCAAAGATAAAATATAAATTATTTTGCATTAACTGGAAGTAGTGATCGGCCTCATGCAATTTGACATGGGGATCAAACACTATAACAAGAAAATATAATTGGTACACATCAAAAAATATTTTTGAAAGTGCTTTTTCATTGCAACACATAATTGGGGTAATGGAGAATTTTTCACCCATACTGTAGAAGGCTAAAAAAATATTTAATAATGAGGATATAATATTATATAAATTGGAAAAATTTAATTCACATTGCTTTGATGACAAAAATATATTTAACAGATTATAAAATGAAATGCGCATTCTCCACTTATCATAAGTAAATTGATGACAAAAAGTAGTCATCTCGTTTCCATAACGGATCAAACTTCCAAAAACTCTTATAATTCCTTTTGAAATCTACGTGAAAATAATGAAATTGAATTCCATCAATATTGTGTTTGAGTATACAAGGAAAATTACAGTGAGATCAGAGTTCACGCTTTCATATTTTCGATTTTGCACTCCCCAATTTACCCGAAGGACCCTCCATGTATGAACATCAAATTATATCATTAACTATAAAGAGTTAACACAATAGTTATATTCAAATGTTCCACCAGAATGAAAAGAAAAACGTAAATGTTGCAGATGTCATAAAATGCTATTGTTAACCATACGTGACATACAAAATGCTCTAAATTTCGAACTCACGTGCTAACTCGGACCAACTTCAAGTAAGATTAGAAGGATTTTAACAATAAAACTCCAAAATCACATATTAAACCAAAAGTTCGTCCAATAAGCTCAATAATGTACCACCATCATTTGAAACATAATCGTTTCTCACTTGGAATTGTCTTTTTTAATGATGTCATTACCTCTAAAATGGCCAACAAGTGTTATCTTTGACGTCAGTACCTTCTCATTCACCTTTCAGAAGAGCATAATGATTGCATAGGTAGCACGGGAAATCATAATATATGCAACAATTACAATTTGGGTAAAATGATGACTTGGTTTGCCGAATTGAGTAGCCAATCAAAACTTTCCATTTAGAAAGGTGACACACATATAAAGGTCGGACTATAGCTTAACGTGACAAGGAGCGGCTAGCTCTTGGCTGAAGGCATATAAATAGGGACTATGGTCATCCACTTTCAAAGCAACCGTCCATAAGAATTACTCTTTTTTCTTTTTTACAATATTTCAGTAATTATCCTATTGAATTTGTCTTTTAAGTTAGTTTAAATTTATCACGTCATTTTTAGTAATAAACTAATAGTAAAGAATGTACAATAAATTGTACAACCGGATTCAGCTGATACAATCATTTAATAGAAAATAATTTCTTTGTAAGTCCCTGTCTGGTGCTTCTTTTTCAAATTAATTTATAAGATTTTGATGCAATTACTTTATGCGACATAAAACTGAAAAAGTGATAACATTGCAGAAAGTGGTAGCCTTAACTACCCTTCTTTTGGTTACATGTATTTACTTTATTGCCCCTATGTAATCTTGGTTGAATTCAGTGAATAATTGTGGCTTATATTATGTATGATTGATAACTATTGAATGTCTAGGGCAAGGTGCCCCTATCTAATTCAGTGAATAATTGTGGCTTATATTATGTACTGCTAACTATTGAATGTCTAGAGCAAAGTGCCCCTATCTAATTTTGGTTTAATTCAGCGAATAATTGTGGCTTCTATTATGTACTGCTGAATATTGAACGTCTAGAGCAAAGGGTGATATGAACATTTGCAATTTAGCCACCTTTGTATAAATGATTCAACCTCCAATGATGTTACTTGTACACTTTCTTTTCTTTCATTTTTTACATTATATAACGTGACAATAAATGGCTGGACAATTTTGAAAGGAAAAAAAAAAGCCAAACACTTACTTTAATAAAGTGTAAATAAAGATGTAAATCAAAGGATCTATACTTAGTGTTACGCCTCACCAACGAGGCTCAGAGTCAAACATGTCACGTCACAATCCACGTGAACAAAAAGTCAACAGAGACCCAAGTGGTAAAAAACAGCGAAATTGTGTAGATTACTGAGGTACTGCCTCACCCAACGAAGCACTGCACCTGGGATAATATACTGCCTAAAGAAATGAGGAAGGAGTTGAAGCTCTCTACTCAAAAGACCGGTTCTGAGGCTCTCAGTTCATCCGAAACTCATAAGCAGATGTCTCTTACAAAATATTTGAGCATCTTTTAGAAATAATTGATGTAACACTTGTAATAAAGAATGTCAGAGTGTCAGGGCGACTAACCTCTTATAAATGTATTAATTGTATGAATAGACAATAATGCGATACCTCAATTTAGGAGATGATGTCATGTGGTTCTGATTCAATAGATACCACGTCAACTAAGGAAGTATAAATATACCTTCTTTGTAACTTAGAAGGGGTGAGAAGAAATTGGAGTTAGAATTATTATCTTCGCAAGTCTTGAACTTTCAAATGTGGAATCAAGAAGAAATATGACGGAATATTTTTTTTACCAACAATTGTAGTTCTATTTTACATCATACACTTAGCAGAAACATTGTATAAGTCGATAGTCTCATAATCTACAATATACTTTTGTTTTTAATATCATTCCATATATTCTAGCAAGGTCTTTGATTAGTAGTTTTATCCTCGTTTGGTGATCATTGTTAGCGTGATCACCTTTGTTTCCCTGTCGGAACTCGAACGTCTTTGTCTCTCGCCGTGAAGCACTCCCCGGTAGAAACGCACCAAAATTTGTTCGATGTGACGAGAGTGAGCCCGGAATCTATTGACTCATTTTTTGGGGTCAACACTTAGCATTATTCTTCAACCTCACTGTTGCCACCAATATATTCTACAAGGTGAGACCACCTGATTTGATGGAAAAACGAATTTCGTGAAATATACAATGCTACCATCAAAGTTTAAAGAAATATCATCACCTCATGAAGGAAAAATTTTATTACTTATCCATATTATCGAGCGCCATAACATAAATGGCGATCTTTTTGTCGAATCTTTGAAAGTTTGGCAAATATTTGAATAAAATTATTTTCATTCGAAGAAGGCGACGGTGAGATGGTCATTATGTAATTATGTGATATGGACCCCCCTCCAATAGGGGGCTCCACTGGTTTGACCCGGGATTTAATCTCGGGCCAAGTAGCATATTACGCTCTTTAAATTGGTATATATAATAAAACCAACATTGAGCAAATTATGAAATAAAAAATATAAAAAAGTCAGACAATTAGGAGAGTAATGAGAGTAGAAATTTTTTGAAACCTAAGGTGGCCATTGCTTTTTATAGACAGAATCATCATGTAATATATATTACTATTTTGCGCGTATCGCGGAACCCAACCTAGGCTACGAACCAGAACAACTCACACAAGAATTTTGTTTGCTCAATTCGCGTCCATGGCTCGCCTTAAACGCAATATAAGTGTTATACCTTAAGTCTAATCAACTTTGGATATAAACACTTTTAATATATAATTTATGCATATTTATGACAAGATTTATTATTTAATTGAATTAATGTTTTAATAAATTAAATAATAGAATCTGTAGATTCAAGTCTTGGTAATTTGTTAATCATAAGGAGTTGTGATTGTAAGATACAAAATTCATATGACTAAATCTTAAAATCCTTCGTGGTCATAAGTAATAACGATATATTGATATCGTTATTACAGATAGACCATTATGTGTGATATTTTTTACTTGTGAAGTAAGTAGTCGATCTCACAAGGTAAAGTGTGGTGACATTTAAATGAACACTTGTATGTTTTGTTATAGAACAAAACATTTGAGACCCGTTGAGAAGATTCCATGCGTATAACTATTTGAGTGTCGGTGGTTAATCTCTAACGTTCGATAGTGGAATTTGTCATTTAACTTGATGTCATCATAGTGTCTTATATGAAGACAGTCATATTATTACAGATAGACCATTATGTGTGGTATTTCTTACTTGTAAAGTAAGTAGTCGATCTCACAAGGTAAAGTGTAGTGACATTTAAATGAACACTTGTATGTTTTGTTATAGAACAAAACATTTGAGACCCGTTGAGAAGATTCCATGCGGATAACTATTTGAGTGTCGGTGGTTAATCTCTAACGTTCGATAGTGGAATTTGTCATTTAACTTGATGTCATCATAATGTCTTATATGAAGACAGTCATACTTCTCACTGGGAGATTCCACATGGATAACTATCTAAGTGTTAGTGGTTAATCTCTAACGTTCGGTAGTGGAATTTGTCCTTTGACTTGAGGTCATCATAGTGCCTTATATAAGGACAGTCATACTTTGGTGATATTGAATGTTGCTCTGCCAAAGGGTCGCTAATACTATATATTTCGGATATGTCAAGAATCATATGATGATTGTGAATGATGAATAAAAAATTGGTCACTCTTAGATATTAAGTTATTATAATCTATATTTCATTCAATTAAGTTAACAATGAAATTCATAGCCAATGTGTACTCATAAGTTGAAAATGAGCTTTCGACTTACATTGATTTAAAAGTGGAATGAAAGATATGATCGATAATTGAGATTGACACATATCCATATTTCGTAATTGATCGGATCATATTGACAAAGAGATTATAGTTTCACGGTAAACGAACAAGTTCGATTATGTATTGTCTGACACATTGCTAGATGTCAATTTGGGACGACGAATGTGAGTTGGTGGTAAATTTAAAAAAAATCTATTTTAATTTATCAATTTTGATTAGATCAAAACAATAATTCACGTTGTTAGGTATTATGGTAGAGAATCTAATGAGTCACACATAAAAGGAGAACCAGAATAATGAAATTCCAATTAATTAATTAACAAGTATTGTACAATTAATTAATTGAGCTGCTTGTTAATATATCCAAATTAATTAATTCATGGACCGAATTTAATTAATTGGATTAATTAAATATTAGATCGGGTTAAATTTAAGAGGTGGGCCAACCCATTAGAATTTATAATAATAAGCCATTAGGATTTCAGAAAAATTGAACAGAATATAATTCATGGTCTTACTAGCACAAGAAAAGACAAACTATAATTCTCTCATTCTTGTTCCCTTGTGTGGATTTTCATTGGAAGCTGGACAATTGGACAACTGTGAATTACAGTTCGTGACTGTTCGTATTCTAATATCAGTAAAGGAGCTTGCAGAATTTATCAAATGTATTATTCTAAACACAGTTTCTATCTAAACACAAAACAGATCTGTAGTGGGAATTGAAAAATAATTTATTTTTCGCTGTGCATAACAAAACAAATTCCCAACATGCAAGTCGTACCTATCCAGCTCGTTAATGGGCAGCACCTATCCTGTGCACGCTGAAACGAAAGCAAAATCAAATTATTTTCTTTCCTTGTTGAGGATATGATTTTTGAGCAAGGGTTCTAAAAGTTTGAGATTGTGATCATCGTCATTTCACACAATCAAGGTATATATGATAGTATATCTACCTGTATATGCTTGCATGGTTGCATCATGCTTGTGCGATGTTTCCACACTATAATTATGCTGATAGCAACAACAAAATTTCAATAGCACCATCACTGCATGATTGAAATTAAAAAAGAAAAATGAGAAATATGAAGAAATTTACAAGAGAATTTGTTTTTGAGTTCGAGCCAAAATAGCTTGCTTTTAGTGGTTGGGCATAGCACTTAATTATGTTCCTTTTGATTTTTGTTCATTATTTTCAGTAAAATTTAAAAAGAAAAGACAGATAGACAGATGATGGATTGTAGGCTTAGGCCGGGGACGAACATGGGCAGTGGCTTCATAGAATTTTAGAGGAATAATCTGGAATTATTCAGAATTAAGAAATGATAGAAGAAAGATCTATTCTCGAAGTGATCAAATGGACTTTATCAAGGAATCCAATTTATGGGGACATAATTTAATAAAATAAAAATCTTGAAAAAAAAAAAAGAAGAAGAAGAAGAAGAAGAAGAAGACAACATAAGAAATAAAAATTGTAATAATATGTACTAAACATGGTTCTTAATAAATTTTGAATTGTCTACCTAAATTATATATTGATACTCCATTTGGTTCATTAGTAAATTACTAAAAGATTATAATAATTCTTAGCGATTACGATAAAATTATGATAGTTTGGGTCTCCTCCTCTCTTCTAATCTCATTACTAAGGTTTCATCACTCCTTATTATATATTTAGTTTATGTTACCAGTTCGTTAAATGTTAATTTTAATTTAATTGTCTTATTTTTCAACTTGTATTTGAATTTTATTATTTATTGCATATAATATTTAAAAAACTATTAAACTAGAAATAATTAACTAAGACATTTGATAAATTTACACTAATCCTTTTCAATAATTTCTTCAAAGTGTTAAACTAATTATCAACCAAAAGTGATTTAGGCTATGTTTGATAGCCATGGTTTCCATGGAAATGGAAAATAATTTCCATTTTTCATGTTTTGGCTTGTTTGATAGTCACTTTTTGGCATGGAAAATTTTTTCCCACTTCACTCCACACACGTGTACATTTTCATGGAAATTGTGAAATTGGTTTTCCACCATTTTGGTGGGAAAAATGATTTTCACCTTTTTTTTTTTTTTTTTGGCAATTGGATGGAACAAGTTTTATAACCAATTGTAAAAAAAAAAAAATTCATTTTAATGGACAATTTCCATAGAAAACAAAGATAAACGAACATCAAAAGATCCAAAATTTTAACATTTTTCAGGTGGAAAATTATATCAATTAAACACAATTAATTACAATTCCCAGTAAAATGAATTTTAGGCAATTCAATTCTCTGTAATTCATTTTCTTTTCACCCAAATTCCACATTTGCAATCAAACGGACCCTTAGTTTTTTTTTTTCCTTGGCAGCTTGAGTGCAACAACCACACCAGGCTCACTTTGAAATAGTCTCCTTCCTACTTCCTTTCCTTTTTCTAGTTAATTCCACTTTTTTTTTTTTTTGGTAATTTGAGCAAATTTTATAACCAATTGTAAAAAAAAAAAAAAATTCATTTTAATGGACAATTTTCATATAAAACAAAGTTAAACGAACACTAAACTTTGATGAAAAATGATTTTCTTGTATATATATATATATATATATATATTTTACTTTTTGGCAATGGTAATAAATTTTATAGCCAATTGCTGAAAAACTTATTACTTTAATGGATAATTTTCATGTAAAATAAAGTCAAACGAACACAAAAAGATCTAAAATTTTAAAAAAAATTTAGTGGAAAATTGTACTAATCAAACAAGTAATTAACAATTTCCTAAAAAATAAATTCTAGACAATTATTTTCACCGAAATTCATTTTCTATCCATCCATTTTCACCCTCGTAATTAAACGGAGTCAGAGAGAAAAATTTTGAAACAAGAGACAAGCTACTCGGTTTCCTCATTCTCAATTATTTCCGTGCAGATTATTTAAATATGGGTCCCACATTGTCCAAATAGCTCCACCCAAGTACAACTTTTAAGGTTACTTAAAGTCAAATGATTAATAAAGAAGCATAACGTAAAATTGCAACTATATCGAAACTAAAATGAAGACAACAAACTACAATAAAACGTGACTTCATTGGGATTCTAGTAAAATATATGGTAATTATAAAGAGAAATTGATGAAGAAATAATGTTTTGAATAATGATTTTTTGAAGATTGTGCGTTAAAAAAATATAAAAAAGTTTTAAATTTACATACTAAATAATTTATTGTGTGAATATGCGCTTAAAAAATAATATGAGAAATAAGGAGTTTTATAATAATGAGGTTCAAACGGGAGCTAAAAGAGAGTTATCGATTAAGCCCTTGTTTGAAAACCATTAAAATGATTTTTGTTTTTATTTAGGAAAATGAGTTTTCTAGGAAAAATGAGTTATGAAATATGATTTTTTTTGGATGATGCGTCGTTAAAAAATAGAAAAACTTTTGAATTTACATGTAAAATATTTATTACGAGAATGTTACTGAGAATGAGTTTAAAAGAAAAAGGAGTTTTATTTTAATAATTGTGAAACAGGGACTTAGCAAACCACTGGACCCAAAATATCAAGAAGTAAAAGTTTTAATTTTAATTTTTAAATGTAATAAACAACTAGTTGAGATAACTGTAGAAAAAGACGAAGGTTGTTCGTGATGTGGGGTCCCTACGTCACAAAATTTGTGGTCAAATTTGTAACTCCGTACGAGTCAAGTGTCGTACCACGTTTCCCTGTTACTTTCTAACAGACACTGACTTAGGAGGATGCCTGGGCAAACCAAATACGTAACTGGGAGTCCAATAATGGTTGTGGGGTAGTTGTCTCATGTCAAAATGATGTAAAAATGATGTGGTTTCTAATTTATTTTGCAATTTTGACTGGTATAAAATGTGACGTTGACTCTTGTCTTTTGAGAGGATAAAGATCGAACCGATTATAAAGACATTTATGGATGCTCTCAAACAAATTCAAGTTACGCAAGTTAAGACCTTAGTTCAATATGACTCGTTACGGCTCTTTTTGTCTGGTTTATTTTCACAAACAAACGATCAAATCCGTTGTTTTGTCTACCTAATTCTTTTTAATTATGCACTTGTTTGAGTTTCATTATTTGAAAAAAATGATTTTGAAATAGTATTTTTTTGAAGAATGTGTAGTTAAAAACTAAAAAAAATTGTGTTTATGTGTAATATTATTTTATTGAGAGAATGTATGGTTGATAAGAGAAGAAACAAAAATGAGTTAAAATTTAATGGGGGCCAAACATATTTTTTGTGTTTCTATATAATTTAGAGTTCTCGACTAATTTAAGTTGCACAAACTATTACACAAGATAATTTTTTTTTTTAGAAAATACAACTAAGAGTATAGTTGTAAGTGTTTACATGTTTATAATAAACAGTTGTTAAATATCAAATTACTTTTTATCAAATATATTTATTTCAAGATGTAATGCTATTCAGTACCATTACACCAAGCATCGATATAATTGATAATTACATGATATTGAATGATAAATTCATTTAAATATAATATCATGCGATTTATTTAATTAAGCATATTAAGAGTGATCATTCAAAATGATGTTCTAACACTACTGATATTAGTTAGCATTATTCTTGTCTAAAATGAATCGGTTTCAAATAGTGCAAATTCGTGACGTGCCCATATTGAAGAGATTGAGACCCACTACCGGTAGTGATTAAATGATATGAATGTACCTAATTTGTGGAAATATCTTCCCTATTACCACTTATAACTAGATTGTGCCACTTCAAATCACTTCCTTTAGTTTCTTTCTTTATTATATATATATATATTTTTTTGGCCAGACATTTCTTAATAATTGGTTAAATATTCGGATATTTTTTTAAATGTATTAAAATTTTATTATAACAGTAAACATCCTGAACGTTATTAAATAAATTGTGTTTATTTATTTATGCTTTAGACAAATTATTGTATTATATTATGTTATCTATTGCCTTGGATTGATGGGTGATATACAAATTGGATACTTGTGTTGAGAAACATATCTAGACATTATCTTTATATTGATTGAAAAATAATTGTCTTAAACGGGAGAATTAAGGTTGACACTTTGCTCTAATAATATCGTAAAATCAACTACTCTACCAGTTGAGGTACGTGGTTTGTCATAATCATGGCTAGATGATTTCAGGACTAGTGACGCTAGTACACTAGTATATCTGGGAGTGTATGAACAGGATCACAATGTAAAGTTAAGTCTATAGCGAAAAATTAAACTTTACATAATTGTTTTATGGGTTATTTAAACTCGTATAGGAGTAATGGTTACTATTTGTGAGCTCTATGATATTTGACATACAAATTACGGGAATCTAATTGAATAATTAAATTCATATCGGAGTAATGGTTTTGAAAGAATAATAGAGAAGATTTGGCAGCTGAAAATCTGAGATCAATCAACCACAATCTACAATCAAGAATTAATCATTGGACATGTGATAATCTAGCCAAGTATTGATTCATAAAGCTTGTTTATGAAAATATTTGTTTTTCCTAATTCCTACCCACCGATTTTAAAATTATTTACAAATAAAAACCGTGTCAATCAAACCAGGCCTATAATCTAGCAAGATAGGTGTAGACATCTACCCGACTACCCCACGATCTCTACGTATCCTCCTCGTCAAATCCCGTGACAAAAAAACTCTACTCATTTTTAATCAAATGCAACAATAAATTAAGTACTATTTTCAATAATATTTATTAGTTCACACTTAATCAAATCTAGTAAGATAAAAATCCTAAAGAAAATTATTCGTTAACTATTTACGTGACATCAACTCCACTTGCCAAATTACATGAATATATCAACATTTACAAAGTAAGAGAAATGTCAAAATACTAACAGAGTACAATTGAAATTTCACCTTTTTGATTCAACTTATTCTTAACATTTCAAAGTTATTGTTTTTTGTTATTCTTATTTCTTGTTTAATTGCTTGCTTTGAAATGTTTTGGATTCGTTTTCTTCGGTGGAAAAAAAAAATTGAGTGTATATTAGATTTTGATTGAACAAGTTTGAGTTGCAATGTCATTTCTCATAAATGAAAAGATTTTGTATATGTTAAAGTAAAATCAAACATCGAATAAATGCAAAAATATTAAACAACATATAAGAACTTGATCTACATCTCTTAAAATTGTTGACGTTTTAAGATAAGAATCCAAAATCCAATATGGTCAAAGCTCGATAAGTTTAAATGAGTTATTCGATCTTTTAAAACTTGTTAAGATTTGAGATCAAAATAATTTTAATATGGAGAAAGAGTTTTCTATATATTATTCATTCCAACCATCTAAGATATACAATACAAAACATAATTCTAAAAGATAAGACTTAACCACTTATACAAAGAATTATATGGTGGTGATGAGTAGGGAATCATGTATCCCCGTTGCGATGCATTGGTAGTACGGACTATAATAGCTCGTAAGAGCCTTAATCACATGAAGTGGATGATGTCAGCTCTATTAACATTTTGTTTGGAGGTGCCTTTGATCAAATGTAGGTTGATCACCTTGGATATTCATGGTTGAACCCATATTTTTCTTCGTACATTTTGATCCCAAGGGAATAAATTACATTCACAATTGAGCTCGATGAATAGCCAATTGCATTTCAAGGATACATAAATTTTCTATCATGTATAACAAATATGCTTATAACGGAATCTTAGGAATACCCATTTACAAGCAATTGAAAGCAATAACATATATTTACCACTTGTTCCTGAAATTTGAAACTCCACAAAGGAAACCAAACTACAGCGCGAGAATGTTATTTCGGAAGTTTACAAAAAGCAACCCCAAAACTCTAGTGGGTAATACTGTAGTTATGGTTGAAAAGAAGGAAAATGCTTGAAAATCCCTTTTTAGGAAAGTAAGTATCTCATGTTGTGAAAACATAGGTTGAAAGACTTGCCTGCCCGTAAGGATAACTTTAGAAGTACTGAAGGAAGCATGGATCTTGAAACACAGATCAATATTGGACCTAAATTTTAGGTCCCAGAAATGAGAACTTGAATGTGAGTCCCAATCCACAGAAAAATTTCAATCGAAGGCGATGTCTATCCTGCCAAAGGAATTTCAACTAAAAGTGAGGTTTATCCTGCCAAAAAAAAAAATACAATGACTAATTTTCACCACAAATAAAATTATTATCAAAATGTATGAGGCCACATCTGGTACACTTAAATGTCATGATATATTGTAATAATGTGTGAAGTACTTTTGTAATGAAAAGTCAAGGCATGGTATAGGATAGTAATCCACATCCACTTATGTTGTTACAATGATTTAACAAAATTTCATTTGGAAAGCTACGTTGTCAAAATGTGAAATCAACATAAGAACGATAGATTCTGTTGTTGATACAAACTAGTGATAAAAAGCATAATTACATTACATATGAGTAATACAGTTCGAGCCCAAAAGGATGGCCAATGAACCAATTCAAACAACATAAATGATATTTCATTAATAAATTGTTAGAATACCATTTTCATACAAAAAGAAATGAATTTCATTTACACTAAAAAATGAGACAAAATGTGAGCTATCTGTCTAAATTAACAAACGACAAAAGATTCATGGAAGCAAATTATTTTGGCTAATCGGAGTGTTTCCTTTAAAGGATCCACTTGATTTGAAAAGAGGAGGAGCATCAGCAGAAGGATGAACTGGCTTGTCCTTAATAGTGGCTTCGTTGGGAGGAATAATTGATGGGTCTACAAGTTGTGCATGTTGGACAGAAGTGGATGGATTAATAGAAGCCTCGGTGACTAGCAATGTGTCCTCATAGAATGAAGTGTCCTCGGTATCCTCTTCGCGAGCCCCCGAAAGTCCAAGTTTCACTTAGGATGAAAAATTCCCAATAATGTCCAAAACCTTGTTATCCTCATCTTGCATGGCCTCCTCAAGAAGCCTTGCCTCATTAGCCTTCGTCTTAGAAAGGCCAAACTCTGCAATAGCCAACTTTATCTGAGTACTTTCTAGTTGATTGAGAAGCAAGGCATTTTCATTCCTTACCTTATCCAGCCAGGTCCTTGGAGATAGCAAATTGTTTGGCCTTAACTAACTGAAGCTCCTCTATGAGATTTTGGCATCAGATTTGACATAAACAACATGGCTTTCTTCGTCCAATTCGTAGTCCTTGGTGACTCTCGTAACATCGGCCACCAAAGAAGCCTCTCTTGCAGTAAAGACCTTAGAGCCTTTGCTAATCTCCTGGTACCTTTTCTTTTCTTTTTTAGCTTTCCCTAGCTTTTTCTATAGAGTTTCACACATCTTCTCCAAAGAATCAAGTTTCTTCTCCAATTTGTCAGCTTGCAATGCAGAGGCCTTATACTCTTGTCTGTTGATCATGATAAAGAATACTAGCTCGCTAAAGATGAGCATCGGTTGGATTCCCCAATTGCTTAGGAGTCATACCCTCAGTAAACTTCTCCCACCCGGAGTTAAAGTATAAAAATATGGATCTAGCGACCCTGAAAACAAAGAGGGAATCATTGATAAGGACTTGGGGTACAACCCCTCGTTGAGGCGCAGAGAAACTAAAGCTTTGGTATCTGCCATGGTTTTAAACACGTCTGTCATTTTTCTTTTCCCTTTGGGGCCTCTTGCCAAGCTTAGCAATGATTGAGACCCAAATTCGTGGGCATTGAAGTAGTTGGCGTACCTCTAGCCTTCATAGATGACGGAGGTCGCTTAGTCATACCTTCAATCTCACCCAAAGTTAATCTTCATCTTTATAATAGTATGCATAATGATATTACTTGTACAAATAAATGAAATCGTGTGAATAAACATCGAAAAGAATATTCCAATCAATATGGAATTAATGCATTCCATACATATCGTAACATTAAATAAACGGTGGTTATTAGGAGTGAAAACTTCAAAGAACGAAGAAAATCCTCTTTTTCTATGAGCAATCTTAGAAATAGAAAATAGACTGAAAAAATGATTAAAGACATCCGCATTTATTGAATTTTCATAAAAGACTATATATCCATAAGAGGAAAAGTTTGCAATTTGAGATTACTCAAATCCCTCTCATTAAAATTTATTAAAAACTTATGAGGCCATAAATCCGCTCATTAATTAAGACTTATGATCTCTTTAACATTGCTACTAGACTCACTCATAAATCCGCGTACTTTTGTACGTAGTTTAACCCTAAGTTGAGGGACCAACACTCAACTCCGGAATATCCTAGTGTAACCCTGTAATTACAAAGCATACAAATTAACATGGCATAAACTCCTAGAGCTCTGAACTTCTTCAAAAAAGGAAACTTCACCAGAAGGGGAAATTCTCAAATTGAAAACTATCAGCACCTAAACCATGGAATGGATTTTGGAGAAATAATCAAATAAGAAATGGGTAAGCACAATATAAAACGGAAGCACTTAACCAACTAGAAAGGTTGAAAGATAACGGAAGAGAGCAGAGTCGTCAGTAAACAAGAATATCGCTGCAATCAAGAAATAACGTAGAAAGAAGAGAAAGCAAGGGTAAAGAAAAAGGGCATATTTATAGGTTTAGATAAAAGGATTGAACCATCAATTGGATCAACAATAGTTTTAGACCATTCAAACTCTTCTTTTAGTAGTGGTGGTTATATATTAACAGGCACCTGACCAAGATTCATAAATGTACGAATAAGATCATACGTGATCAACACATGCCTTAAATGCCCATGGGGTACTAACCTGAAAATACGCTAAAAAAAAAAAAACCCTATAGTTTACACTAAAAACTGCAATAATCATAGCATGTTCCCTCAATATGGCCCACTTTGTCCACCACTAATGAAGAAATGTATGTGTGACCAACACTAGGTTCACCACGAAAGAAATAACAAGACCTAGATTTTATATGAATATTAAAATCGGACTTCAGACACTATTTGTTAATCCAAAAAATTCGCTTTGCGAACTTACTGAATTCCTTGCGAGGAATTAATCAGCATGCAAGGAGAATGAAGGCATAAGATGTACACATAAAAGAATGCGAATCACCCATTCGTCCAAGTTGGCTATAGACTGACAAGGTGCACGAAAAAATGTGACATCTTTTAACCGAATCAATTACTAAGTAGCTATAAGGAGCCGCCATTTGTCATTCTTTCAAAATGACAAAATTACCCCAAAAATTGGAGGAAAATCTATAAATACCCCATCATTTGGAGAGAAATGGATGCAGTTCAAATATTTCCATTTCAAATAGTCATTTTATTTCTAGCTCCTATTTGAGGATCAAAATTAGTGAGATTTGAATATGAAATCCTAGCTAAGTAAGATGATTTATTGATCTGATTTCCATCGTCAACACTGACCTATTTAGACTCTTTGATAGACAGACTTTCTCTATTATATCGTGATGAAGTTTCTATTTGACAATTCACATAGTGTGACATCAACCGCTATTAATGGGATATTGGGTCAGTGTGAGGAACTGGCATGTTTGGACTTTTAATAGTCATACTCTTCCGGCCAGATCAAGGGGAGCCCTTAACCTATCCATCATGGATTTTAGGTTGTCAATAACACAATCTACTTTTATACATATGATTTATGTTGGACAACACAAAAATATGCAACCAATGGAAATATTTATGCTATATAAAACAATATTTTTCTATTTACAAATAATTGTTTGTGTTCTCAGTGTCATGTTGTCATCTATTCAATATTATCATCACGGGTTGCATATGGGACTAATTTAGGTAGCTTGCTGTTGATCGTTGACCTTGAACTTGAATCCCCTTAAGTCTATTGTTTATCAAAATTAAATGGTCATTCGATTTTAAGATTTTTTTTCTTAAACAAGTTATGATCTCGTCGAGGTAAAATTCACATAGAAAAGATGGAAACTATAACCAACATATAAAAGCTTGTAGTATACCTTTTAAAATTATTGACCTTTTAAGAATGATAGATTATGTTGTTGATACAAACTCATGATAAACACATCTACGTGAAGCATAATTAAATTACAAATGAGTAATATAGTTCGAGCCCAAAAGGATGGCCAAGGAACCAATTCATACAACATAAATGATACTTCATTAATGAATTCTTGAAATAGCATTTTCATACAAAATAAATGAAACTTCATTAACACTAAATAATGAGACAAAATGTAAGCTATCTGTATAAATTGACAAACGAAAAAAGATTCCCGAAAGTAAGATTATCTTGGCTAATCGGAGTGACCTTTAAAGGATCCACTCAATTTGAAAAGACGAGAAGTATCAGCAGAAGGATAAACTGGCTTGTCTTTAGTATCGGATTCATTGAGAGGAATAATTGATGGGTTTACAAATTGGGCATGTTGGACAGAAGTGGATGGATTATTAGAAGCCTAGCTGACTAGCAATGTGTCCTCATAGAATGAGGTGTCCTCGGTATCCTCTTCGCGAGCCTTCAAAAGTCCAAGTTTCACTTAGGATGAAAAATTCCCAATAATGTCCAAAACCTTGTTACCCTCATCTTGCATGGCCTCATCAAGAAGCTTTGCTTCATTAGCCTTCATCTCAAAAAGGCCAAACTCTGCAAGAGCCAACATTGTCTGAGTACTTTCCAGTTGATTGAGAAGCAATGCCTTTTCATTCCTCACCTTATCTAGGCAGGTCCTTAGCAAATTGTTTGGCCTTACCTACTTGAAGCTCCTCTGTGAGGCACAAAATTTTGGCATCAAATCTGACATAAACATCATGGCTTTCTTCGACCAATTCCTAGTCCTTGGTGACTCTCATAACATCGGCCACCAAAGAAGCCTCTCTTGCAGTAAAGACCTTAGAGATTTTGCTAATATCCTAGTACCTTTTCTTTTCTTTCTCAGCGTTCCCTAGCTTTTTCTATAGAGTTTCATACATCTTCTCCAAAGAATCAAGTTTCTTCTCCAGTTTGTCAGCTTTCAATATAGAGGCCTCATACTCTTGTCTGCTGATCATGATGAAAATAGTAGCTCGCTAAAGATAAGCATCGATCAATTCCTTCTTTGGTTAGGAGTCATACCCTCAGTAAACTTCTCCCACCCGGAGTTAAAGTATAAAAATATGGGTCTAGCAGCCTTGAAAACAAAGGGAGAATCATTGATAAGGACTTGGGGTACAGCCCCTCGTTGAGGCGAAGAGAAAATAAAGCTTTGGTATCTGCCATGGTTTTAGATATGTGTCACACGTCTGTCATTTTTCTTTTCCCTTTAACAGGGTCTCTTCCTAAGCTTGGCAATGATTGAGACACAAATTCCTGGGCATTGAAGTAGTTGGCGAACCTCTAGCCTTTATAGATGACGGAGGTCTCTTAGTCATACCTTCGAAAGTTGATCTTCATCTTCATAATAGTATATATAATGATATTACCTGTACAAATAAATGAAATCGTGTGAATAAACAACGAAAAAAATATTCTAATCAATATGGAATATATCATAACGTTAATAAATAGTGGTTATTAGGAGTGATCTTCAACGAACGAAGAAAATCTTCTTTTTCTATGAGCAATCTTAGAAATATAAAATAGACTGGAAAAAGGATTAAAGACCTCCGCATTTATCGAATTTTCATAAAAAAAGCTATTTAGCCATAAGAGAGAAAGTTTACAATTTGAGATTATTCGGGACATGATAGCGCTATGATCCCACTCAAATCCGTCCCATTAAAATTAATTAAAAACTTATGAGGCCTTAAATCCGCTCATTAATTAAGACTTATGATCTCTTTAACATTGTTACTAGACTCACTCATAAATCCACGTACTTTTGTTTGTACTTTAACCCTATGTTGAGGGACCAACACTCAACTCAAGAATATCCCAGTGTAACCCTATGATACAAAGGATACAAATTAACATGGCATAAACTCCTAGAGTTCTAAACTTTTTTAAAAAAAGAAACATCACCAGAGGGGGAAATTCTCAGGTTGAAAACTCTTAGCACTTGAACCATGGAATGGATCCTGGAGAAATAATCAAATAAACAGTGGGTAAGCACAAGATAAAATGGAAGCACGTAACCAACTAGAAAAGTTGAAAGATAACGAAAGAGAGCGAAATCGTTAGTAAACAAGAACAACTCTGCAAGCAAGAAATAATGTAGAAAGAAGAGAAAGCTGGGGTAAAGAAAAAGGCATATTTATAGGTTTAGATGAAAGGATTGAACCATCAATTGGATCAACAATAGATCTAGACCATTCAAACTCTTCTCGAAGTCATGGTGGTTATATATTAACATGCACCTGACCAAAATTCATAAATGTACGGATAAGATCATATGTGATCAACATGTGCCTTAAATGCCCATGAGGTACTAACTTGAAAATACGCAAAAAAATCCATATAGTGTATAGTAAAAACTGCAATAATCATAGCATGTTCCCTCAACATGGCCCACTTTGTCCACCACTAATGAAAAAATGTATGTGTGAGAAACGCTAGGTTCACCACGAAATAAATAACAAGACCTAGATTTATTATGAATATTAAAATCGAACTTCAGAGATTATTTGTTAATTCAAAAAATTTGCTCTGCGAACTTTACTGAATTCCTTGCGCATGCAAAGAGAATGAAGGCGTATAATGTACACATAAAAGAATGCGAATCGCTCCTCCGTCCAAGTTGGCTATAGACTAACAAGGTGCACGAAAAATGTGATACATTTTAACCGAATCAATTACTAAGTAGCCATAAGGAGCCGCCATTTGTCATTTCTTTCAAAATGACAAAATTATCTCAAAATTTGGAGGAAAATCTATAAATACACCATCTTTTGGAGAGAAATGGATGCAATTCAAATATTTCCATTTCAAATAGTCATTTTATTTCTAGCTCCTATTTGAGTATCAAAATTAGTGAGATTTGAATATGAAATCCTAGCTAAGTGAGAGTATTTATTGATCTGATTTGTATCATCAACATTGAGCTATTTAGACTCTTTGATAGGCAGACTTTCTCTATTATATCATGATGAAGTTTCTATTTGACGATTCACACAGTCTGACATCAACCTCTATTAATGGGATATTGGGTCATTGTGAAGAATTGGCATGTTTGGACTTTCAATAGTCATACTCTTTCGGTCAGATCAAGGGGAGCCCTTAACCTATCTATCATGGATTTTAGGTTGTCAATAACACAATCTACTTTTGTACATAGGATTTTTGTGTCCTCGGTGTCATGTTGTCATCTATTCAATATTATCATCACGGGTTGCATATGGGACTAATTTAGGTAGTTTGCTGTTGATCGTGGAGCTTGAACTTGAATCCCCTTAAGTCTATTGTTTATCAAAATTAAATGGGCATTCAATTTTAAGATTTTTTTTTCTTAAACAAGTTATGATCTTGTCGAGGTAAAATACACATAGAAAAGACGGAAACTATAACCAACATATAAAAGCTTGTATAATCCCTTTTAAAATTATTGACATTTGACAATTTAAGATGGAATTCTAAATCTCAATAGAATAATGATTTCTAAAACATTTGAGGTATTTCTAGTAGGATGATTTAGAAATATTTTATTCATTATACTATTGAGTCCTATTAAATTCATAAAAAGTATTTTTCAGTATGTTGTCATTTCATTCTTGTCTATATTTTCAATGGAGAATCAGGAAAAGGTCATATTTTCCTCTTCATTTCAACATTGATTATTGCATTCACCTAGCTTGAGCTAATGAAATAGACAAAACCATACAGGTTGAAAATTCTTACTAGTTTTTGCGAGACACGTATACACCTTAATCAAGAATTATTGGAGCGATTTTCAGTACACGTTTAAAACAAGAGATCAAAAATGTTACCAATGCCGACATGTTGGAGATGTCACTCCTTTTTTTTTTTTTAAACACTGTAACAACAATTCAAAATCCAACAAAAAATAAGGCAACAAAATTCAACATTAAGTCAACAAGACAAAAATAATTTTCTATTTTTTGAAAATTATACTAAAGACTTCTAGAAATGTTATTATTTTATTAAGATAATTAAAATACATTTAAAACAGTTTTAAAGAATGCAATAAAGTACTTGAACGAAAATAATAAACAACTAATAGGGGTGTCCTAGTGATATATGGATCCTTATTCAGTATTCAAGTCTAGGGTTCAAAACTTGACCCCTCAATTTTGATAAATTATGTTGGCCATTTTTTGAGATATAAATTAGTTGGGTTTAGATTTTTGGGCTAAAGACAGCTTAGTGGGCTTGGAGTGACATGGTAATAAATTTGAGAATGAGAACTTGAAGTCTTACGCAGTACTACTTGGAAATTGGAACGTGATTTTGCTACTTCGCTATTAGAAATCTAACAGATACAATGACATAATTCGAGCGACAACAGTTGATGAAAAAACTCATTGTATTTAAAATAATTCAATGACGAAATGTCATGCGATATCATGTCAAGGATTATATAAAAGCATCTGACAATGTAACGTAATTCATTGGAACATTGATATAAATTTTGTGATTGGTGTGGTCCAAGGAAGATTGAGATGACCTTTATATTATTTGACATTAACTGAGCTCGAGTCTTATTGGGATTTATACTCACTCTGATTAATAATTTTTTAAGGTACACGATTGTTGGAGATGATGTTGGTTGATGTGTTTAAATATTGTGATCATATTTTGTATAGACCAACAAGTTATATTTTAAAATTCTTCAATTTAAAACAAAACTAAGGTTCTGTCTTTCCGTGTCTCAACGTGTTATCTTTATGGACAGATTTTATTTTAAAAACATGTTTAGTTCCTATTTTGCAGCATATTGTCTTTTAGATAGACTGTGGTTTAAAAATATTTTCTATCAATGTTGGAATTTTCTGTTACAATTTTTTTTTTTTCATATTACACATTATGATTTATCATGTTACCACAACATATTTTCCAGTTGCAAGTCGTGTTACAACATATCTTTCAAACAGTAGATTCTATATTAACATAATATTCCAACATTATTTTATGTGTTGCAATATATGTTAACGGTTTGAAAAAAAATTTATAGTCGATTTTTGATTAACAATAATTCATTTTTTCTCATTATTTGTAAATCTAGAGTTGCTTACAAGGTCCGCTCGAGTAAAATTCGAGTAACAATTGTTTGTGTGTTACGAACAATACAAGTATTATTATTATTATTATTATTATTATTATTATTATTATTATTTATGTCTCAGTCCTGCATCAGTATTTTATACTGTGATACAACATTCTATTTAAACATACTTCATATCCGTGTTGCAACTTTCTAACATTTTACAAACAGTGATGTTTTAAATAATTGAGGTTACATTAGTCCATTTTTATATTAGAAAAAAACAATTTCATGTTGCGGCACTCTATTTTATCTGTTTAATGTTGTAACGAATTTATCAACCAATTAATATTGTAACACTGTTTTTTTTTTATTGACGCAGGAACCGCAGCCGCTACTCGTGAGTGCGCACTAGGAAAACCTCGCTCTATGTGTAATAGTCCGCAAATCACACAGGAGAGATAAACTGCACTAGGCAATCCCGATGCGACGAACTCGACCGAGAAAGTGTTGGCAGAGGATTTGAACTCGTGATCTTCGGTCTCCGCGTTCACCTGCTCCACCAACTTGACCACCCCCGAAGGGGTTGTAACACTCTGTTTTATTAATTAGTTGAATTTGCAACACTCAATTTATGTTATAATACTATATTTTAACATATAGCCAATCTTTTGGTGGAGATTAAAATCAGATTTTAGTAGATATTAATAGAAGTTAATGGGATGTTTAGTTGAAAAGTTGTGAATCTCATAAAATATGTGATAAAAATTGATTATTGACTTTGATATAATTTTTTTGTGGTTAGACATAGGAACCTGCAGTCGCTACTCGTGAGTGCACACTAGGTAAACATCGCTCCATATGCAATAGCTCGCAAACCACACATGAGAGATAAATCGCACTAGTCAAGCCCGATGCGACGGGCTCGACTGAGAAAGTGTTGGCAAGATATTCGAACTTGTGACATTCGATCTCCGCGTTCACATGCTCCACCAACTCGACCACTCCGAAGGAGTAACTTTGATATAAATTTTAATCCCTAATAAACATGGGCATAGTGCAAAATAGCGAAGCTGGAAATTTATTAGTAGTTCAAAATAATGAACTTAAGCATACATTTAATAATCCTATTTATTATCTTTTAGTTCTTTTGTTGACCTGACCTCTTTTGGCTTGTTTTAAGTTATATCCTTTACTCGATGGAATACGTTCTTGGTACCTATCAACGTATTCATGATAAACTTTGAATACATAATTCAAATTAAAAATAAATAAATCATTAAATGACAAGTTCAAAACAATGTGCCAAAAATGGTTGCTAAAAGTTAACTATTAATCTAATTTTTATCATTTGATTCCTATTATGCGTATATTTTTTGGGTTATGTTTTTCGCTCGTCAAGGTAGATTTTTGATAACATTACAAAATATTCATGGCAAACTTCTTTATATTTAAAAACTGTTAAATGACGACTTCAAAATAAAATGTCTTAAGACTTCTAAAATTGAATATAATAATCTGATTTAGTTATGTTTTAGATGTACATTTAATTAAAATTCTATTTTGTTTCAATTTGTCTCATCTCGCTCATATAATTAAGTATAAAATATGATACAATTTGAGGCATACAGTGAGTCTTTAATAATTCTTTTATTTATTTATTTTTTAAAAAAAAAACCTTTGGGGGGGGGGGGGGGGGGGGTCGTGGCCCCACTTCCCTCCGCTTGTGATGGTGAATGTTTAAGTGCCATGTTGTAACTATTTAAAAGGGTAATTTTGATAAGTTCAATTCAAATATTCATCGAATGATAGATGTTGCAACATTCTAATTAAATGTCATTTATTGCAATGGTTAGAAAATATTTTTGGGTTTAAATGAAATTATCATAATAGATTGCAAATTTGTTTAATTTATAAGTACGAGTTTTCTGCATCAAATTTTAAGTTTATATGTTGTCAGTAATCCTTTGAACCTCTAAATGTTAGTAAATAGGTTAACACTTGTGTTCAATTATGTATGGCCCATAAATTGTAACGTTCTAACCATGCAATATAGATAAAGCAATAAAGAGATTGGAATAAAAACATGCGTAGGATGATGACACACTCTGCTTAGTGATTATTTTGAAGAAAATACACAAGATTGTTTGTATCGTGAAAGTTTATTTTTTATCTACTAGTCTGGAGATGATAATCGGGTAAGTCACTTTATGCCTCGAATCGTGCTGGGCAAGTCAATGAAAGCCCGATTGTAGCGATATGAATACAAGTGAATTCCATCTAACAAATATGCTAGTAGAAAAGTTACAAAAAAAAAAAAACACATGTTGGACTATACAAGATTGGTTTCTCAGGCCGACCCGAGCCCATAAGCTGGGGGACCTACACATTGCTTTCGATCATGTATCCCCATATATGATATATTTTCACGAGTTGTAATGGATTTATGAGAATTATATTTACATCACATTTTTTAATAGTTGCATTATATTTTATTTTCGATTAAGGTCCTCAAAATTTATTTATTATAACACTTGTGTTCTTACCTTTTTTTTGTTGATTCTTATCTTCAATATTTCGTTAATTAGCTCATCTCGTCATTGATGATGATTTATATTAATATATTATATTTGCATGCTTTGAAATGAGGAAAAAATATAAAAGATGCTTTTGATTTGATGTTTTCAAATTCCATTTTTAAGGAACACCAAAAATTTGTTTGGTTTTAAATTTTCGATAATGCATTTTTCAAAAAGAAGATTACACTTATAAGATAAAATAAAAATTGATGTTTGTAGTATTTTCAGTGAAAACTCGAAAAATATTCGAAACATGAGAAATAAGCATTTAATAAAATTTTATTTACATAAAAATAAAAATAAAAAAAATCTAAAATTCTAAAAAATAAAAAAAATAAAATTGTAAAAAATCTAGAAAAACTAAATTTTAAAAAATAAAATAAAAATACTTCAAGCTCTTAATGGTTATTTATATAAAAATTCTAAATAAATATATTTAAATAAACACATATAGAAACTCCCAATCTAGCACATTAGTTTTTATTTCCTATGTTTTGTCAACTCACTTTATTATTTTTATTATTTTTTATTTTTTTTACTTTGTTAGTGAAAAAAATATTGTAGGATTTACTAACTTTAAAATGTATACCTTATTTGATAATATTAACATAAAATTGTTCAATATTCAAGTTTCATGGAATAAAATTTCATAAAATTTCAAAATAAACGTATTTTCTTGTTTTATATTTTGAGATACATTTTTTTAGAATGTTAAATTAAATACGTGTTTAGCAATCTTAAAATAAACCATCACAATATAAAATTTAAAATGAACTCAAAATTCAAAATTGACACAGGAATCAAACGTGCCCTAATATTTTGTCACATTTTTGCATTCATTGTTTTTCAAAATAAGATTAAAAATGAGTCATTTTACACTTCTCAACAGACCTTTAGACCAAGCGCATTATGAGCGATGAAATATACCAATTAATGAAGGGTTGAAAATAAAAATGGATCGAAAAAATTTAAGAACATAAGCGTCACAATTAAAATATGGTGCCATTAATAAAGATTATAGTGTGAAGATAAGTGCCAATGGTTTTATGATGACTAGTAGTTACTAGCGTGAACACAAATTTATTATAGTAATCTTTATATGTTTTTATTTACTGTTTTGAATTCAAATAAGGAAAGACTATCGTAATAGGTTGATTAAATTTGCATAAAAAATTGGATAAGTTGAAATGAAAGAGCTAAAGAAGTTAACGCTATTCACAGTGGAATGTGGTAGAAAATGAAGAACTTAAAACTACTATGGATATATTAAGGGTGTAGTTGATTTGTTGTTTTTAAATTATTTTTAGTTTTGCAGAATACCCAAAATTTGTTTAATCTTGTATTTTCAGGCATTTTTGAAAACAAGATTAAATTCATAACATAAAATTCAAAACGTTTTTTTTTTGACGTTTTGAGTTTATTTACGTAAAGTTTTGAAAATTAAAAATTCTAAACATAAAATAAAAAATTCTAAAAATAAATTTTTAAAAATAAAAATAATAAAAATTTGATAAATTCTAAAATTTTGAAAATAATTTTTTTTCAAATAAATTCTACAAAAATAAAATTCTAAAAAAAAAAATAAAAAATTTGTAAAAAAATAAAAAAAATATTTCAAACTTTTATTTGTTATTTACATAGAAATTCTAAATATATAGTTTGAAATTATACAAATCAAAATTCTCGATGCATGTCATTGTTATTTTTTGTTTCCTATGTTTTTCTAACTCAATCTACTATTAATTTTTATTTTACCTTTCTAGCTATTTAAGAAAATATTGCAATTTACTAACTTTAAAAGGTATACATTACTTGATGATATATTTACCTAAGATTGTTTTATTTTACTTAATAATCAAATTTTATGAAAAAAATTGTTATAAAATAGTTTTTCAAAATTTTAAACGTGTTTCTAGTTTTCTGTTTTGAAAAACAGTTTTTGAGAATAACAAGTCAAATATATTTTTAACAGTTTCAAAATAGACCCTAAGGAAATTGAAAATAAATTCAAATCTCAAAATTGAAATACAAACTAAACACGCCCTAAGCATTTGTTTATGAAATATTTTTCAAATTGTTTTTTTTTTAGAATTTATGGTTAGAATGTAGTAAAAAGTTATAGATGTCATAGAATGTATGGTTGAAAATAATTCGAAGAAAAATTTTTAAAAAATCGTTTCACACATTCTAAGGATTTAATTGATTTAAATATTGATACAACGTAGCACAAGAAAATGAACACATGAACAAACAACTAATTGATTTTTAAGTGTAGAATATTACTAGATGTCGTAAATGAAGATGCATATTTATTAAATGAATGTAAATGTTAATTAATTGAGAATTAGTATAAAAAAATTCATACATTAATGAAAGCGTACATATGAATGAATGTATCAAATGTACATATACATTAATGATAACTAAATAAATTAAATACTTTTTGAAAAATGGAAAGCAATATTTTATTGAAATAATTGAATTGTATTAGGGTTAGAATCATTTAAAAAATGACTCTCACTCGATATGATATTTAATATATTAGAGATAAGAAACAAGGATAAAAAAAATGATTTGATAACGAAGAAATTAGGGAGCAATGGCGATTCCAAAACAAATAAGTTAAAAATCACAGTGTTCCGCCGTTACATTTACAAGCCATGGTTTTTTTTTTTTGTGAGCATTACATGGCAATCGTAGTTTGTAAAATAGCTAGTTTTCCCATCATGAAGTGTAATCTAATCTAATCTAATCTTGATACTCGAAAAAAAAGTTGTTCAGTGAGATATCACAAGTGTATGTAATTGTTAACAAGTAATATAACGTGAGTTAAAAGTATCATTCCAACGAGGAAAAGTCATTAGTTTAAATTATGTTGATTCAAAATTATATGAAGATATAACCAGATTAATTGATGAAGCATTTGTTTTTATTGTTAACTACTAACAACTATTCTAATTACTACTTATTTGCACGTGAAGAATGTTTTGAAAAAAAGAAATATAAGAAGAGCGTGTTTCGCCTCCATCAATTAATATTCCATTCCAACTCTCAACATATATCTCTATAAGTGTTATACCCTAAATCCAATCAATTTTGGAGCATAAACACTTTCAATGTATAAATTATCGATGCATATTTATGGTAATATCTATTATTTAGTTGAAATAA
>CAIGRP010102299.1:0-12331 GCA_903798385.1 Fraxinus cuspidata | reverse complement strand
AGGTATGCTTCCGCAATATTTTTCTCTTAGATTTCAAAATGAATTTTAATATATGCATGTGATTAGGGTTTGATAAATGATTATGTTGATAATCCCTTTTCCCATAATTCCATCATGCACTAGTAGAAGACTTTGTCGAATGGATATGTTTCCATGAGAGAAGTACTTGTTTGACATTCGATATCATCTTTCAATAAGGGATTTCAAATTATTTGGGGTAGTAAAAGTCCATACCTAGCATCGAGGGACGTGACCACAAGAATTAGAAGAAAATATCCCCAAATTATGAACTGGATGGCAACCAAATACATGTACATGACAGTTTTGGAAGAAAATGTGTTATCGAATGACGATGTAAGTATTTAATTACGTTTTAGTATTTTGAGTAATCATTTTGTTGGTTGTACAAATAAAAATATATGATTCGTACTTATTATTTTTACGTTTTATGTTGAACAAATCGAAATAAATGACATTAATCCATCTAATTTAGAGCTGACATTGTCGTACACGACGTGCTCCTTATGCCTAATTCAATTGTGAACTGAATTATGTGAAAATGTGACCTGATTTTGGTTATTTCTGACCTCATTTTGGTAACTAAATTCCATATACTGTACATGACTTGAGTTCTATATGCCAAGCCGAAATAGCTATAGCGTCATGTAATCTGGTGGGTACAAGTAGGTCTAGTCCCCCTTGACACCAATGTCATAACATTGTTAGCATTGATCCCGTCTGTTGGTGTGCGACAGTCAAATGTTCATGAAGAAGATGATGACGACGACTTTGTGGATCCACCATTATGAAGGCAGAAGACATCTACCAGTTCAAGTATTCCAGTGCAACCACACATCTGCCAACTGGTTACAATGACACTAATTCTTACCGTACAAATCTTGTATTTTAAATTTATTCTGGTGGCGTGAAAGATGTAGATTCCATGACATTCTAAAATTGGTTTAACAGGGTATTTAAGGTAATAAATAAGTACATTATCTGAACTTTACGGACATTTTCAATTCAAGGAATAACCCACAATCTTTTATCATTACTGGTTACAATGACACTAATTCTTACCGTACATATTCTATTGTGACCAATTAGTATCAATCGTTTCGGGACTTTTAATGTAGATGTCATTCTATTTTTGTAATTTGGTTATTGTTTTTGTAACCAAAACAGTACTGGTCACAAATTTACAAAACATTGGTCACAAATTAAGTTGTCTGATTAAAAACTTATATATTTACATGATGAGTGTTCAAATGCATATACATTTTATAGTTCAATGAAACAGATGGCATCATAAGCCCCTTTTTGTTTGTGGTACTATCCCTGTTCATTCCAAATCTTTGTTCAAAATTCAAGCATGATCAATCGCAAACATAACCATTTGTGGTGAACGACTATCATTCAACGCTTCTAGGAGAGAAGTTGATGATGTACTATCGCTCTTTAAGCTTACCAATCGATCGCATTGGATGCTTGCACAGCTTGATATAAAGAATCGAGTTCTGTACATCTTCAATTCAAGCATCAAATATTTCAAAAATAAGATGGTTCGGGGATGGAATTGTACCACTTGTCAAGATCCTAACACATCAGATTAAACTTTTGGAAGAAGCACCGATGAAAGTGATGATATTCTTATTTATTGTTATATAGCTACTTAAGTGGTGCTTTTTAAACAATTCCAGGCATGATTGTGGAGTTTTATCATTAAGTAACGTAGTACTTGCTCCACAATATTCTTGCAAACGTTGAATTTGCATCGTTGTTTAAAATAGACAAATTGGAAGGCTATGGAACATGAAAACAGATGAATGATTCTATGTGACCAAAATATTTTACAATGACGTTTCATTTATGATAATTAGGTGAATGTATGTAGACGAATACTTATTTCTATATACATATGCATGACTATTCTACCATTTTCATATTATAAATGGCTATTTTTCATGATTAGTATTGCATTATAAGGTTATCTCTATTGATTGTTTTAACGTGCGAAACATGTATGTTTGCGTTAAAGAATTCAGTGTATATGATAGAATTAATTAGGCTTATATCCATCGATTTAATGTTACTTTTTGTATAGTGAAATTTTGATAATGTATTTGAGAGAACATGTCATAATCACATAAAAAAAGTCACATTCATCCCATTCCATGTAACATTCAACGCATTCCATGTCACAATCTTTACCAGATTTATACGATCTCGTTACAAAATATAAACAATGGCTAGAGCATATCACAATTTTACAATAGGTCACAAACAGTCACAATTTATAGTTATAGTTTCACACTAACTTTGTCACAAACATTCTAGTTACACTTATAATAGGTCAAAATCATATAGACATTTTCTCAAATATAGATTTCCGTTAAAAACTTCCGATTCTTTGAGTCACGAGATCAAGTAATTTTGTTAGAAGGGTATAATTCAATAAATCCAATATTACAAAAAACTTTGAGTAAACCGAAAGAAATTATAAGCAAAAAGAATATTCTGATGCTACTATAAAAAAAATGCTAAACTATGTGATCACCTTTCGTTATTTCTTTGCCTTTAGTTTTTCCTTTTTTCAGTTAAGTGGCACCATGTCGCTACAAGTTATATAATTGTGACCAAATCTACCGCATCTTCTGCATTCACAATATATGACCTTTTACACGTTGACTTTTTCTTCTTCCCGGTAGGACGTCCAAACCTTCTCTTTTGATTAGGAGTGAGTATAATTCTACTAGTCACTTCTTCTGAAAATATCCATTCTCCTCAATTACCGATGAAAAAGACGATGGTTTGGTAAGTATTCATATGCGCATCTCTTGTGTAATAATATGAGCAGAAATTATACACATCCAACTTCAATGTTGTTAATACTGCTAATTCTTTTGGATGTGGCAGTTGATCTATTTGAAACATTTTGCAACTACATGTATGTTGATTGATGTCGATATAGTACAATGAAATATTGTCCCTAACTTCAAACAGTGTGACTGGCAGGGGATAGCAATAATGTAGTAACGAGTACATTTTCATAAATTTATAGTTGAACAATGGAAATTATGACCAATATAATGTACCAATCAAGCTATGACTTTATCATTAAATTTCTCAAATCACGGCTCATTTTCCTCAACAATTTTTCATACTTGCTTTGCAAGTTTTGTGAAGGTGCCATGTGCATTGTTCTTATTCTTCCAAAATCAAGATTGGACTGCTTGCCTCAATGACTATAAAAGTGCTTCAACATGGTAGTTTTTTGCCACTCGTGTGATTATATTCATCGATTCAACTATGAATGACGTTATAGTAGAATATTATTCATTGGCATGTATAATCGTGACCATTTATCATGGCCCAACCCTCTTACCAAAAAAAAAAGATTGATAGAAATTATATATATCGTTGATGATATATTATCATAAAACCTAATATATTAAACAAATAAAATAAGTGTCATCACCATACCAGATATTCCCTGATTTTTTTTCATTATTGTGTCCAATTGTTGCATATGATATTAAAACTCGTCTAAGGTGTACACTCGAACTATAGAGTTGAAGGCATGTGTTACATTGTGACCTGACTTGCCAAAACAAGTCTTCAAGTTTTTAAATAAATGGAGCGAAATGTATTGCCTCAGGAAATGGAGCTTCAATCACATTTCTAACACTAATATGTTTATCTGATACTATACGTAGTCCGTCCCTTGTGCCGTATGCCCCCTTCAACATGTCAAGAAACCATGTCCATAATTTATCACTCTTGTTGTCCCCAGTCCCAAATGCAAGCACAAATATATTGTTGTTCATGTATTGTGTACATGTTGCGAAAAGTGTCCAATCGTAATGACCATTTAAATATGTACCACAAACAATAATGACAGGCCTACAAGATTTGCACACATCAATTAATGAACTTAAAGTCATAAAGTAATATTTAAACTTATTTATATCATCTATCCCTATACTTGTAACTGTTCCAATGTTCATTTGCTGCAGCATATAAAAATAAAAAGGTAGCCTCTCAAATGATATAGTTGGGTCAGCTCTAATCATCTTTAATGTTTGTTCAAGCGATCTCCATACCTTTACATAATTAACAGATACTCAATATGTATGTAATAAGTCATTTGATATATCATTTAGAGTATATATGGTTCGTGATGATGTGTATTTGTACCTGATGCAGTTTGATATAATAAAGCTAAACATTTGTTGATGAGATCCTAAAATAATATTTGTGGAGCATGTGCAATCTTACCCATCTCCTTGATCTTAAACATCTTTATTTTTCCTAAACATGAAGACACGAATGTCCAATTGCTATTATTTTGTGAACATTTTATTACATATTCCTTTTTCTCCGATGTCAACACCTTATGCTCAAATTTGTTTTGGATTGCATAATACACCAAGCTGATTTTATGTATTTCTTTGTTTGAAAGAGCTTGCCATTTACTATTTCTCTTGCATCTACATGGGAAACCTATATCCCATATTCTTCACAAATTTCTTTGTCAATAGTCACAGTCGAGTCACAAATATCAGAAGTTATTTGTTGCAAAGAAACAATTTGGTAGATGATTCCCCATATGCTAATGTATATCTTGATTTCCAAGGATATGCATGTACAACATCAACATTTATAGGATAAACTTGAAGGATTGTCATCTATAGATTTCAATCTCAACTACGTAAAGACGTTACTATCACTAAAACCGAGACTGGAGGCAATGTAGAATTCAACCTATATATCATTGTAACTGCTACTACTGCATAACCAAATCTCAACTTTGAAATATAAAAAAAAAAAAGTACCTCAACATACTTGAAAGAATCTTCCACTAGAATTAGGGATGTGTGACCTTTGTACAACATGCAAACGTACAGAATTCTCATCATTATTTACAATATAATTATGTTAATTCACATTCACACCATAATAATAATAATAATAATAATAATAATAATAATAATAATAATAATAATAATAATAATAATAATAATAATAATAATAATAATAATAATGGCACAATTAATTGCAATAGTTACATAACACAACATTGGTCACATATATCAGTATTGATTATATCTTTAAATGTTACAATTTGACGATTAGAAAATACAAGACCAGGCCCGATTTGAATATATTATACATATTATGTCATAAATAATAACATTGATCATAATAACGTCGTTGGTCATAGAAAATGACAATGGTCATAATCTTGAAGGTTAGAAATCTGAAATTAAACAAATAAGAACAACTATCACATATTGAATATCGTACACACTGAAGAATCTCACAATAAGATGAATGGTCACATATAGAGCACTGGTCACAAAATCTACAATAGCTTATAAGTACCTTGATAGATGTTGATGCAGTTAAAATAGAAATTCTATAGAGCTATGTGACCTAAAGTAAAGTAAGTAAGAATTGATTTTGAAATATGGAGATTCAGAATCACCAAAATCTTTAATCAATTGGTTTTGGCAACTCTAGGCAGATGAATCTCAAAAATCCATGAAGCCATTGTGACTTATTCAATGGAAACGTGTTGTTGATGAAGTAGAATCATCAATTTGTGGTCAATATGGATGATAAATTTGTGGCGATCTTCGAACAGAATGAATGAATCGTGGTGTTAGAGAGAGAAAGTGAGACGTAGGAGATATATTTAATCTGTAGTGAGAGAGAAAGTGTAACTTACATCGGGTGCTACTACACATTCTAATTCAATATTTACTACACTCCATTTTTTATTTTAAAAGTACATTTAATTTGTAGTAAAAATAAATAATTTTTAATTAAACAAAATAATAGGATTTAGCTTGGTTTATGGAACAATCCCAAAAATTGAGTTAATGATATCTCTCCTAAATCTTTCCAAACAAAACCTCACACAACTCCTTCCTTAATTAGACTCAAAATAATAATAATAATAATAATAATAATAATAAATAATTCAACACAACTTTATCGGAGTTCTCATCTTCTATCTCTTTAGATCATCCCTCACCCCCTCCCCCCAGGAAAAAAAATGTTGTTTTGATGGCAATCTTCCTTATACAACAGGATTTTCATTTATCTCTTGAATTTTTTAAGTGGTTGTTTTGATGATAATTTTTAAAAATGTCAATTTACACAGACAACAATGAAGATTCATTTGTAGTTGAGAAAATAGTTAGTTTCCTTAGAGTCTATCAAAACTCGGCGTTGTATAAACACTTCTTCGGTAAAGAAGCGTATCCAGGGTCGGAATAGTGGAAAGAGGGTATTGAAGCAGTCGATCAAAAGTCAAACTCGAAGAAGAAAAAGGAAACACATTTCTATAACTCAACTGTAGAAAGCTTTTTTCAAGCATTCTGCTTTTGGTCACTTCTTTGACATAAAAGGAATTCCATATACAATAACAATTGATACATAAAATGTTTCTAGTGGAAGTAAAACAACTAAAAGAAGATCAAAACTAGTTCAAAATATCCGAGAAGTGTGTCAGGTTTTCCATAAAATCTGGTTTGATGCTATGAAAGGTGCTCGCTCTCAAGAGTGTATACTCGAGTAATGTCAAGATGAATTGGGAGGATCTACTTGATGAGATGGTGATGCACAAGTTTTCAAAATTGACATACTGATGCTATTGTTGTTCACAGGGCCGGTCTTGAGAATTATGAGGCCCTTGACGATAAATTGTTACATGACTCTTAAATATAAATGAAATAAACACTTCTAAAATAAATAACTTATTTTTAACTTTCATACAAATTAATGTATAAATTTTAAAGAAACTTTATAAGCTTAGCAAAAAAAAATTATAGGGAATATTTTTCAATTTTTTTTTTTTTTACATTGACTCTTTTCTTGATTTTGGTAGATAGAAAAAAGAAAAGAAAAGATATTGCACTAGGTAATAGTTTAATTGTATGTCCATGTTATTCCTTAAATCAAGAATGTAAGTTAAGTGTTCAATTATTTTTGGGCTGCTATTTAGTCTCATTTTGTTGTTACTTTTTAAAGGACTAAATGGCCCAACCCAACAAAATATAAATGAAAACTTTTATTAGACTATTGATTTTTTTTTTTTTTAGGCCCTTAAGATCTTGAGGCCCAAGGTAATGGCTTAGTTTGTCTTGGGCCACGGTCGGACCTAGTTGTTCACGACATGATATTAGAAACTAGAATGAATTATATAGATATGAGAATCATGGATTTTCCCGACGAAACAGTTTTCCATAAAGGAAGAGACTATTTGAAGCGGCATTCGTCCATATGAAGTTTACTTTGTCCAAGGGTCCTACCGTAAATGGCAAGTACAAAAGGTGTAACACCCTGAAATTTTACTAAAAAAATTATATTGCAAATTTTATAAGTTTTGAATCTCTTTTGGTGATTTTGAAATTTGTAGGGATAATGAGAAGTAAATGGAAATATTATTTCCTTTTACTTGACCGAAATAATTAAATACTTGTAGAGTGGGATTTTTCATATAAATATTGGGCTCATTGTATATATCGAATAAAATTATGAGTTTTGGAATGGAGAAAAAGTTGTTTCGGACAAGTGACAAGCATATTATGGATATTTAAAGAAAAACTTTATAATTAGTGATTAATGAGGATAATATTTGGTTCGGTGGATAGTCTCAGCCAGTTAAGTTTGAATTGTTAAGAATTTGAATGTCGTTATACTTGTGGATTATATATTTATTCTCATGCTATGTAATAAAAAAAAATCTCACACGTTAATACACTCATATAACATAGCTTCTAACTAGTCCACCTGGTCAATTGTAGTAATGGATCGGAGTAGCTAATCTTCAACAATGGTTTGACTAGATTTTACACTATGATTTTATCTTGATTTGTGAAACATCTTATTAGAGGAAGAGATCCCCAAAATCTAATCCCTATAAGGAATTGAGGAAGAGGTGTTTGATTCTTCACGACAAACAAACTCTGACTTTTATCCCAATATTGTGGTGACTGTCCTCCATAGATTTTTTTTTTTGAAATAGCAATTGAAATGAAGATGCAATTGATGTAAGCATAATGTGTGCTCTTGTTTATTTTTCAATTACAAAAGGTGTATAGGAGTAACTATAAAAACGGTATTTATATCCACTGACAAGTCTTATTGACAAATAATTTTAACATTTAATTTGAATTAATGTAACCCTCAAGATCTATCTATTAAAACACTATAAAATTCAAAAATCTTCTTCCAAACACCCCTACTTTCCTTCGCTAATCCCTAAAATCTCTCAGTTAACTATCACCATTTCCTTTCGTCTTATCTCATTTGCATCACCACCGAAATTCTTCCTCTCTCTAGCAAAATTGAATCTTCAAATGGAATTCTCTTTCACATCTATTTCTGTGCTCCATCAAGATCCTTTGGCACCTCATCCATGGATATATTTTCTTCTTTTCCTTTTTTTTTTAATGATTTATGTGTATAGCTACAGGCAATTTGATTTCTTAATTTTGTTAATTGGGTCGATTCAGAAACTTCATCTGGGTTTGTTATATATTGAATTAACTGTGTAAAATAATAGTATACCATTTCGATCCATCTACAGGCCCCTAAAAACCAATTCAACAGCTATTTATGGTAATTGATTCAAAGTTCAATTTTTCCCCACTTCATAATTTTTTTTTTCATGTATCAAGTTCTAGAAACTGTTCTTAAGCATTGAATCTTGTAGCATTTCATCTATTATATTGGAAGTTGGTTGCCTAGTTCCTGTATAAAACTTCCCACATTTTTAATCCTCAACAAAAATTATATGGTGATTATTCTCTCATTCCACTATAATGTAAGCGATTAGTCTTTAATTTGGAAGTTCTAAATGAGCTTTAATTTTGGCATTCTAATTGAGTTTTAATTTACTTGAAGGTGTGAGTAAAATGGTTAATGAAATGTTATTGTCTAACTCAACAGCGAATACTTTAAAAATTAAGCATGCTAAAATTTGTATTAGTTATTCAACAATAAGTTTGATTATTTGACTGATTTCTTTCAATTTGTTCTGTAGATGGATGCCACCAGTTCCTATAATTGTCTCAACTTGATGAGTTTTGGTCATCACCAATACAAGGTCAAGCATCTTATGTGGGAATCAAATTTAAAATAGCAAAGGAAGCAAGCAAGGGCATATTATGAAAATTTTGGACAAACAAATGGTTTTTAAATTTGTACTCGAACAACAGTCAAGTCACGCCCACATATAAATGAATTTATCATTATTAAATTTGTTTGCTCACACAAAGGAAAACATTACAGTAGGAAGATCGTTGGAGGGTCAAGTGAAATAGAGAATTGTCAAAAAGAGAGCTCTATAAAAAGAAGAATTTGCTCAACTGTTAGAGGTGGATGTAAGGCTAACATGCAAATCTCAAAGGACAATGAAGGTGGGTATTGAATGGTTAAAGCATTTGAAGATAATCACAACTATATATTTGTATCGCATTCAATTATAGGACTGCAGCTGCAACCGGAGTGAAAAAACCACAGATTTATCCTAGTAGCATCAGTTTCATCTACATTTGTTAATTTACTATGTATTTTGTTCTTCGGATTTCCGTGTCTCAAATTGTATAGACCATCTTGAAGAATTTGTAAGAAATTTGTTTACCTAGTTGATTGAAAATGATTTTCTGTCCATTGGTCACAAATTCGAATTGATTTCCTTATTAAACGTAAGACCATTTTTCCATTTAAAACCATTACTGCCTTATTTTAACTACGAAATTTGCTTTTGTTGTTAAACTCTATGTTGAAGCTTATATCTTGTTGTAAACTGAAATCATTCATTTATATTAGATGCACCTTATAAGTCTAAAATGTTTAGAAATTTCCTTCTAATTAAAGTAACATAAGCTCAAAACAACTCAATAAAAATGTTTTGTAGGTCTCAACATAGATTGATGAAACTACATGTACAAAAAAAAAAAAAAAGTTGCACAAGTACGCACACATAGATATTGCATTAATGGCAATTGAGTCAAACACCAAGTTAAATTATAACCATAGAAAATGTGAACATGAAATAAATCGATTTACTTTTAATATGAGTTCCAACAATCGTTTTTACATTGCTTGGTTTGAAATTCAAACTCGAAATCTGAATTCCACACGAAAGAAAAAACAACCTAGTATATATATTTTTATTCGTGCTTGAGAAGTAGAGTATCATCATTAATAATTTGATATGTTCTAATTCAAAGTTCTCATCATTCTCCCTTTTCACAATTAAAGCTAAAGTTTCATCATATTTTAGAAAAAAATCATGAAGGCTAGTTTGAGAAGTAACAATACTATCAAAAAATGAGTTATTAACTTTCACTACGGCCAATAGTATTCATGCAAGCCAAATGTAATCTACTATTATACACTAGAACAACTATCATGTATTACATATAAAGCGTGAAGCCATTTGTTACTTTCCAAGCCATACTCTACAATCAGTTCCTTCCATTTTTCTCAAAACCTTCGACTTTATATGTAAAATGAATGCAAATTTTCATATCTTTCTTGAAATTTGACTTCTTGTAATATGTGTGTTTGATGGATATTATTGATGAAAGAGTGTATTTTAGATGGTGAATATGATGAGAAATATGTGGTTAAAAAGTAAAGAAAAGTTATTGATGTGATGATAAATATTATTTTATTGAAGAATGTGTTTGAAAATGAGTTTTGAAAAAATGTGTGTCAAACACGTTGTGATAATTTTTCAGCAAAATTTTTCATGAAGTGCCAAAGACATAAAATATTATGAGTGTAATGAAGAACCTTAGTAATAACTGTCTTCATAGCTGGATCTTGGTCTGTTATGATACAAATCGGATAACATCCTCCCATAGCATCAAGCCAAGTTTGAAATAACCACAAAAATATTACCTTTGTCTCATCGTGTAATAATGCACAACCAAACTGTACTAATCGAGACTGATGGTTCACACCAATGAAGGGAGCGAATGACATATCACATTTATTTGTCCTATAAGTTGTGTCAAAGGTTACAACATCCCCAAAACATTGATACGACATGCGAGACATTGCATCCACCCAAAATAAATTGGTTGCTCGTCTATCTTCATCACATTGTATTACATAAAAAACTTGTGGATTTTCTATTTGCTTCTTTTGAAAAAATGTGAAAACAGACTATGCATCACCAACTTCTAACTCTTTACGTTTTATACACCTCAAGTGGTTATAACAATCTCTCCCATTACCAAGAACTGGTACAACTTTGGCAACTTCTATATTCTTATTTTTGAATGCTTCGGAAAGATTTTTTGCTAATTCAGGCACGCTTCTATTTGATCTCATTTTTATCCTTTTTAGTGGTGAAACAAATTTATGGTTGTGATCATCTTCAAATGCTTTAACTATCCAATATCCATCTTCAATTTCCTTCCTTTGAGATTTGTATGTTAGCCTTGCATCTACCTCTAACTGTTGACCAACTTCTTCTTTTTATAGAGCCCTCTTTTTGACAATTCTCTATTTACTTGATCCTTCCACAATCTTCCTACTATAATATTTTCCTTCATGTGAGCAAAGAAATTTAATAAGGATAACTTCATTTATACGTGGGCATGACATGACTACGGTTCGAGTATGAATCCAAAAATCATTTTGTTGTCCAAGAGTTTATTAATATGCCCTTGCATTCTCTGTTGTCTTAAATTTCATTCCAATATAAGGCGCTTGACCTTGTATTGGTAATGACCAAATCTCGTTAGGTTGTGACGTGTACAATTATTAGATCTGGTGGCATCGATCTACAAAACAAATTGAAACAATTAGTCAATGTTATTGACTCCGAAGAATTACAAACAATCAAGTTTATTGTTGAATAACTAATATAAATTTCAATTAAGCTACTTGTACTGAAATTGTTTACGTCTTTATTAACAAATGATAAGGTGACGTGCATTTTAGCCCTTACTTTGAATATATGAAACTTCAAATCACTATCAAACTCTATGTCAAACTAATTGTAGCATAACTCTACAAATCTTAGCATGCTTAATTTTCAAAGTATTCGCTGTTGAACTAAACAATAACATTTCATTAACCATTTTAGTGGCACCTTCAAGCAAATTAAAACTCAATTAGAACGTCTAAATTAAAAACTAATCACTTACATTATAGTGAAATGAGAGAATAATCACCATACAATTTTTGCGGAGGATTAAATTGTGGGAAGTTTTATATAGGAAATAGGCAACCAGCTTCCAATATAATAGACGAAATGCTACCGATTCAATACCTGCTTCCAATATATATATATATATAT
>CAIGRP010102288.1:0-31283 GCA_903798385.1 Fraxinus cuspidata | reverse complement strand
ATCGCAGAGCGGCTTCGTCGTTGTCGCTACTTCAGTTCGGTGGAGATGGTGGCAGCAACACGATTGCGATCTGGTGGACTTGTGGAGGCTGTTGTAGTGTGATGGATTTGTGTTATTTGTGGAGATTGTGGTGGCAGGGACGGTTTAAGAATTTTTTAGTGGGGTTGGAGGTTGCGGTAGTTCTAGTGATGGCTGTGGTTGTGAATTTGTGGTGCTTGTTTTGGCGGTAGTTGTGCTTTGGGGTGGTTTTAGTGGTGTTGGGGGGTTTTTGTTGGTTGTGTAGGTGGAGGTGCTAGCGGTTGCGACTGTGAGTCTCAGGATGGTGGTGGTAGGGTCTCCAGGGACCTTGGTGGTGGGGAGACATTTTGCTAGTTATTGGTGCTGTTGTGATGTTGGTGCGGTGATGGGTTGCGATGGTGGTGTTACAGGTGTTGGTGGATCTGGTTGTGGTGGTGAGGTGTTGGTTTTGATTTTTGTTGTTGGAGTGGTGGTGGTGGTGATGGTGGTGGTTTCATATTTTGGTGGTGTTGGAGGTTTTTGGTTGATTTTTGTTGATGGTATAGGTGGAGTTGCTGTCGGTGGCGGTGAGGGTTGTGGTCACGGCGGTGGTGCGTTGGTTGTACATGGGATGCGCCTGGGATGGGAGTGTTTGTGACCAACTATTTGAGATTGTGACCAATAAATTTGATAATTTGTGACCAATAAATAATATGTGATCTAAAAATTTGAATTACTACTTTAATATTTGTGATTGATAAATTGATATTGTGACCAATAAATTGAATATTTTGTGACCAATAAATAACACGTGATTTATTAATTTGATACATTTGAGATCGACGAATAAATTGTGACGTATAAAGTTTTTATTTGTGACTGATGAACAAATTGTGACCTATAAATTTTTTTAATTGTGATCGTAAAATAATTTGTGACATATGAAATTGTGATTTGTCACCAATTATATGTATTTGTGATATATTTAATTATTAAAATATATGTCTAATTAATTAATTTATAAAATTTGAAATTTAAAATTTTAAACATAATCTCTTAATTTTGAAATTGGTAAAAGTAAACCCCTTGCTTATCTAATCTTCCCATAAATAAAACTCAAAGGTCGGTTCGCCGGGTTTGGTTTGTTATATAGACCCATTCGCACTATCCTATCCCACTTTACACTCTTTCAAGATTCATGGAACCTATCTACCAAGAAAAGGCACCACCGGTTCAATCGGTCTACTCGGCCGATTCACCGGAGTTCTCTCTATTGAGTTGGGCTTTAACTCGCTCCATTGTCATAGGGCTCGACGCCGAATGGAAGCCAATTCGCTCTCACCAATGCCAGTCTAACTTCCCGGCAGTCTCTCTACTCCAAATCGCCTGCCTACTCACTCCGGAGAACGAGTCAACTCATCTAAACTCGGACGATTCAATGGTCTTTCTACTCGATCTTCAAGCGATTCTGCTCCCGTCAATATACGAGTTGTTAAGAAAAGCGTTTTCATCCCCTAATATTATAAAATTGGGTTTTAGATTTAAACAGGATTTAGTTTATTTATCCTCCACGTTCTGCTCTCAAGACTGCAATCCTGGTTTTGATAGAGTAAGTTTTTATTATTCATTCATTTAGTCTTTTTTTTTTCTCTTATCCAGTTTTTGCTGAATCTGGAAAGTTTTAAGCTTTTCTTTTCTTGTAATTTCTTGGTATTTAATTTGGTAGCTGCATACATTTCTTTACTTAATATTCAACAGAATAATTCCATTTTGTGCTTTGAGCATTGGTTTAATTAGACGTGCTAGCAGTAATTCATTAAAAAAATATGATTTTCAGCATTTGAAGATGCAAACTTACACACCATTTTTTGCGTTTTTAGTTTCAATTTGTGGTATGTGTATATTACTGATCTTATGCAGACGTCCATTTCATCACGATCACCAAGAAATTTAACGAGTTCAAGTGTCTTTTGCTATAATATGGTTAGTTAAGTAGGTTTTCTCTTAACTTTTTTTTTCCGCATTTAGCTAACAGATTTCTATGGCTAATTCTTTGTATTTAGCTGAAAAATTGTTGGAACGAATGGAGTCCAATCAAACTGTCATTTATTCACTTGACCTGCAGCGTTGTGGTTGTACCACTATAATCTTTTGGTGTGCTTTCCTTGTATCTTTATTTATTATTGCCCCCTTAAGTAGAGATTAGGCCTTCATTCATAACAATATACTTTTTCAATTTTTCTTGATTAGGTGGAACCTTTTATAGATATTACAAGCATATATAACTATCTACAACAACCTAAGCAACTTGGAAGAAAAGTACCAAAGCAAACAAAGAGCTTGGCAGCAATCTGCAAGGAAGTTTTGGGCATTTCACTTTCAAAGGTTGGATTCCTTTTTGGGAATTTCCTGCTTCACTTTTTACGAAGTGTTAAGTTGTAATCTGTATTCATATTTCATTTTGATTTCATGAGTTGTACAGGAACTTCAATGTAGCGACTGGTCACAGCGCCCCTTAACCAAAGAGCAGAAGATGTATGCAGCTGCAGATGCTTATTGTTTGCTTGACGTATTTAAGGTCTTCCAGGCCAAAATTGTTAGAGAAGGTGAACATCTGATTCCTTCGATTCCTTTATGGCACGTTTCATAAGGTTGATTATAGTAGATATTATTAAATAAGAACAAGAATTTTGCTCTTTGTACCTTCCAATATGATCCAATACTGCTTTCCAAATATTTTTTGAAAAAGAATTTTGTTCTTTGTACCATCCAGTATGATCCAATACTGCTTTCCAAATATGTACTTATGGTCGAGACATTATTTAGGCGACCACATGAATGTGAAATTTTCAAATTTTATAAAATCTTGCACTGTGATTACATTGATGGGCATCTGGTTTATTATCTTTCCCATGATGGATACTCAACCATAATGCTGCCAATTTGACACGAATGATTAATTGTTTCTCCACCTGAAGCCCTGAGTTTACAATGAAGGGTCTTTCATCTTTGATTAAGCTTTAAAAAATCAACTGAAATAATATTGCAGAAGTTTGGCACATGGAAGTATAATTGATTGTGTAATAATATAAACAAATGTTGCATTGTTCGTCCTCTCTCTCTTATAGCTTCCATTATTATGCTGAGTACTTTCTGGTTCTTGCAGGACATCCTTCTCGAAATTCCAATAAAAATTGGTCATCTAACTTTGATTCGGGGTTGAAGCAGATTTTTGAGACGCCTGACAGTTGCAATTTGGTAACAAGGACTAGATTTTGTGAAGCTTCAGGTATGATACGCGTCAATATACCTGAATTACACAGCACCATACAGACAGATGCCAAGGTAGATTCCATGAAGTCTTGTGAAGTTACAAAACAAGTAGATGAGGCAATCTTGTGGATTATTAGAAAATACGGTGACAGAATTTTGTTAAAGGATTCTGATAGAAAGCCCAAAACTTCGAAAAAAAAAGTTAAAAAATCTTCTGCTGGATTGATGTGTAAAGAAAGGAGGCCAGAAATTACAGATGATTGGCAAGGCCCTCCTCCATGGGATCCAGCATTGGGTGGTGATGGATCCCCTAAGTTTCTGTGTGACGTGATGGTAATCAGCTTTATGTTCCTGTTATTTGCTTATATTTCATTTAGGCTATGAAATCGTTTGTAATTCCCTTCGTCTAAGACATAACGTTTGATCTTAAGAAGGTAAAAGACAGCATTGATCACTCAACCTCTTAGTGAATTGTCATATTAGTCACAAACATTATTTATGATTCCAAATTAATCACTCAACTTTTCTTTTTTGTTCCAGTTTCATCACTCATGTCAACTTTCGTTATTAAAATTAACAGATCGTACAATGTGGCAAAAGGATCGTATGAAGCAGCAATCCACTATTTAGAACAATCTGTTAGTTTTACTAGAGGAAGAGGTTTGCTGATGCAATTGAAACATGAAGGAAAGTTGACTGACCTAGTTTAAAGAAGAAAAAAGTCGCACTTTGTTGAAGGTCAAGTGACCAAACCTTGTTTTTACACAATCTTACTAGTTGAAACATGATATAATATTTTCAGGTTGAAGGCTTAGCTAAGCATCTACGGTGCGTAGGGATAGATGCTGCAATTCCGCATTCTAAGAAGCCTGAAACCAGGTTCAATTCTGGTGAATAACTTTAGATGATTGTTACAAGTTGTGATTTTTGTCAGAACTCAAAAGCATATATTTAAAAAAAGTGTAGCTTTCTTCACTATTAACATATAAGTGTTTTATACAGGGATTTAATAGACCAAGCGGACAAGCAGAAGAGGGTGCTCTTAACACGGGATGCCAAGCTTTTGAGACACGAGTATTTGATAAAGAATCAAATATACAGGGTGAAGAGTCTACTTAAAAATGAACAGCTGCTCGAGGTAAAATATCATGTACAGTTTCAGACTAAGTCGCTTATTTCATTGCTGCTTATTGGGATTCAGCTAGATAATTGGGCGGGTTTTTACTGATTCCCTGGCCCTGGCCCTTTCCGACATACGAACACAAAGTTAGAATCAAATACAAAAAGTGTTTTTTGTTTTTGTTAGATTATTTCTCCATGACAAAGTAGTGCATGTTAGGTGGGCGGTGCTAGATGGTACAATAGACAGGATTTTTTAACTTATTTTTTCCTTAATACTGTCCAATACCGTAGAGTCCATTTTACCTAACAAGTTGGAAATAGACTGTACACAGTTCCAATAAAGCTGAAATTGGTATACCAGGTAATTGAAACATTTGAACTGAAAATTTCCGAGGATCGGCTGATGTCAAGGTGCACTAAATGCAACGGGAAGTTCATCCAGAAACCATTATCAACTGAAGAGGCTGTAGAAGCTGCCAAGGGATTTCAAATTATTCCGAACTGCTTGTTTAAGAAGAATATAGAGTTTTGGCAGTGTATGGACTGCAATCAACTTTACTGGGAGGTAGGCTTATTATTGTCCATATTTATCATCCGCTTTTGGTTCTAACTTCCGAGTCTGCTGATGAGCTCTTATAAAAAATAGATGAAGTAAAATGAAAAGAGAATAGTCATGATGTATTTGGTAATGTCAAGTTCTGTTTGGTACCAAGTACTTTAGAGTGTGTTGCTCTTTTTAGAGGAGAAAATTATTCAATCCCTGAACTGGGTTGAAGGATGTGACTGAGAATGTTTGACACTAACGTGAGAAAAATTATTTTATTTCAAAATTATCTTATTTACTTACACTTATCTTGTAAGTAAACCTTTTGACATTAGCGGAACATACTCTATCCCCTGCCTCCTCCCTCCTGGGCTTTCTGCCTTAGTGAAAGAAATGATCTTTTGTGAACAATTTAACTGTTTGAAGAATTTGTCTCAGTTTACTAACAAACGTCTGGTTTCCTTTGACTACACTTGATAATGTTGTATGAGTTTCCAATCAAGTTGCTCCAAAACCGATTATTGCATGTTATCATTGTTCGAAATCTATACTAACACGTCCTTTCCGGTGGGAATTGTTTTCAGGGAACTCAGTATCATAATGCAGTACAGAAATTCATCACTGTTTGCAAGTTAAATGAGTAAGTTCAAGGCCACAACATTAGGATAACTCCGTTGTTCTGGAGAAAAAAAAAAATAGTACAATGTTGTACTTTGAGTAAGAATTTTGTTCTCCTTGCCATTAATTTATGCAAGAGAGTTGTTTCTTTATTTTAACATCGTTACCCCAACCCTGAAAAACTTTAATAAATATTAAGAAATAATCATAGACATTATACCATGGTTTACTTTCTGTAGTTTTTATCATGGCCTCCTTGGATGATAAGAAAGCTTTATTGTATAGTAAAAATTAATTGCGTTTAAAGAATAGTCACGCATGGAATGAAGTAATTTCTTATTATATAGAAAGATGTGGTTAAAAAATGACCGGTAGCGGGAAATCATTCTAATTTTTAAGTTTAAAAGTTCTATCTACATTTCTTTCTGGTAGTGTAAAATGTTTGATGAAAAAGAAGAACCTACTTCAACTGAATTCCTCCCCGCATGTACAATTTTTTTATGGGATTTGGTCAAAAGATTTGTTAGCTTGGCGCCACACCACTAGGTGGAATGAGAAATTAGAGTACAAAACTTAATCTTCAAGCTTTACCTTCTTGTGATGGTTAGTATTGCATACAAACACGCCTTTATGGCATGTTTGATAGAAAAGTATTACATTTTATTTGTTATATTGTTCCTTTAACATATCACGTACTAATATACTTAAAACGCGATTTGATTAATGAAACTAGATAGATCAAGATTGTACAATAGACAATAATTTAGCTCGTTTTGCTTTTAAATGCCTTCGACGGATAAATCACTTATCGTTGTTAGATTTGGAAGTTTTTCACCTAAAGAATTGGTATCTCTTGGATGAGGATCTATAGAGCATGCAATTTTTTTAATACTGTACAATTTATCTTACCGGGCATGACATAAATGTCCCACAGAAAAAATAATCTTTGACATTGTACCAATCTTGAGCTCATCGTGCTGGATTAGTAAAAAACAAGATATAATAGCTATAATTAGTGAGATTTTTAGGACAATGGGCCATCTTAGATTGCCTTAATGTACGGAATGGTCGATCCTTAACTATGAAGTGAACGCGAAAATTCAGCTTTAGTAATAAAGTATTTGCTTATCAAATACTTTTGGGTTGTGTTGTCAAAGCATTAACATTTTTATATGTTTTTATGTTACTAAAAACACAACGAAATCCTTGATTAGGAAGAAAAAGTGAGAAGTGGGGTCCGGTTTGATTTTCGTCTAAATGTTTGAACGGTTCTAATAGTAAGTAATTAGTGAATCCACTAACGTTGGACTAGAAATTACCCGACCAAAAAGAAAGGGTAACTTATTTTGCAAGGAAATAACTTTTTTTATGAAAATGAAATAAAGTGATGTGTTGTATCCATCTTTTATAGACAAGGTCACCTCGAAACTTTCTACTTTTTAACAATTGTACATCATCATTATCCCATGTTGTCCCCCAAGTTTTACATAAAAAAAGGGCCTTATAAAGGCGTTTATTTGACCAGATATATTTCAAGAACCAAAGCTATATCCACTTGTTTAGTTGCAAGACTAAGTGGGATCGAGTTTGTAATATGTTCATATTGATCTTACCTAATGTTCGATACAAATAAATTTATAACTCATATTTGAAATGTTGAGTTAGACAATATCGAGGAAAAAAGGATGAGATAATAATTTTTAATTATCTTAAATAGAGTCTAATAAATATGTATTGCTAAAGTGGGCAAGAAGTCTTTATTTCGCATCTTAGTTCAAAGCTGATTTGTTGAACTTATTTTGATCTCTATGCATGATTGACTAGCCAATTGAGTTGCACAATATGTACTCGTTCAAATGATGTGTCGTGTGCTTCTAATTTAGCGGATATATTAGTTAATTGAACTAATAACATCTGTCTATGATCATTATGATTTCTTTTAATCTACTAATATTGTAAGATAAATTATCGTTTCGTTGTCCTCATCGATCTTCTCCCTCATCTATTAGTACCAACATCTCAATATTGATTATCTTTCGTTAGATACTCATTCAATGTATATCTCATTTCTTCAATTCTTCGATTGATTGCAATTACCTATTGTTTTTCTATTTAATACTTACCCAGGTAAAAATAAAATAGTGTTATACGAATATTAAATTTTGCATAAAATAACATTTATTACGAAAGAGAAATATTAAAAATATTTAATACGAACACATTACACCATCTTATATCATCTATACTTAAAACAGTAAACGAATATTTCGAAATTAGGTTCCACTGACATGTGACACACCAGCATCATGATCCACGTATTGTCAACTATACGTAAGCATGTCCAATCATCTGCGATTCCCTCTAGATTTTACGGTCCAGATTGGCCAGCCGCAAGTCTTGGGGTCCGCTCTCAACTCTTCCGAGAAATTCCACTTAACGTTTCGTCCTCCAATTGGCTTCAAGTAGGCCCCAAATTGTGCGCCACCATATTTTGCCACGTGTTTTCCAGTCAATAACTTAGAGCTCGTCCGAATCCTATTTTCTTTAGAAAATATATTTTTAAATAGTTGATAGAAAGAGAATGTGTAGTTAAAAAATAAGAATTTTTTTTTGAATTTGCATGTAATATTATTTTATTAAAGAATGTGTGATTGAAATGAAAAAAGAAAAAAATATATTTTGATAATAATGATGATCAAATAAAGGCTAATAGTGCTGTCAATAAATAACGATTTAAAAATTATACTAATAAAATCTGCTTTTTCTTCAACAATTTTAAGATGCCTTCTCTGAAATTTCTTCTATGGTTAACAGCTAATTTTAGGGCTTATTTGGTTTTAAATTATAATTTGAAGACCACATTAAATTTAATCTTAATTATACATTCTGTAAGACTTACAAATACTATAATTTTATCAATCATTTATTTCTATCTATGTAAAATTTCAACAATTTATGACTTCTACCAAACAGGTACAAGTTATGTGCTTGATTTGATGCCCGGAGAAATTATTTTGGTTCATCAAATTTAATTGTATATTTTTATTAATTTACTCGCGATAATCTAATAGAGTGAATTTTGATGAAAAGTGTTTAACAAAACAAAAAAAGTAAAATGCTATCAGTGTGACATTTAGCGCATGTTTTACACACATTAATTTATTTTATAATTCGCTACAAGAACATTTTCAATCACACATTCGTACAATAAAATATTTTACACTTTTTTTTCTATTTTTTAACCATACATTCTCCTAAAAATACTATTCAAAATTCATTTTGTTCCTAATTAATGAAAATCAAACAGAATTTTAGTGTTTAAAGTATTATATTACAATTGCAACATGCTGTGAATGCTTCCTTAAGCCTCCGTTTGATAAATTTATATATTGTTTATAAATAAAAGTAATGTATGTATAATAATAAATAATAGTTATGAATATGTTTTTAAAGTTAATGTTTGATTTTGAATAATTTATACATTGTATTGAAATCGAGACTAAATCTATTTTATTTCATATAAGAAAAACTACTAACTCATAAAATTATTGAATATACTTGTAAGTTTCTCGTTAATATTAGAGCATTTTCAATGGTGATGTAAAATAGTGTTTTCAAAAATACTATTCATCTTCATTTACATCTCGATGGATTTAAATTTAAATTTTGCTCTAATGAGAGAATCTAAATCCACTTTTTACCTCTTGCGGATGTATGTAAATTTACATTTTTTTTTTTACATTTTTTTGTCGAAATATACAATTCACATTTTCTTTGCATTTCTCAATTGGAAACACTTTCGACTACTTTGGAGTTTAAATTACAATTTAAATCTATTTTATATCACGATTGAAGATACTCCTAGACAATATTATTCAACGTATTGAGATTAAACAATAAATTCAAATTTTAAAATGGGTTTTGTAAATTCATAAAATTGAATTACTATTCCAAGCTAAACCTCGAAGTTTCTTTAGTTCAGGTGGTTTTTCCTACAAGAGAACACTAACTAACGTTAAAGCAACTTCCAAAGGTGTACGTATGAACAAGTGTAATCAACATAAAATTGTACTATTAGTAAGTTGGTCATCGACCTTTAGCCCCTGTTTGGTACACATTAAAATTTTCATTTTCATTCTTCTATTTATTTTCAACCACACGTTCTTCAATAAAATAATATTTTCCATCACATCAATAACTTTTTTTTTCAACCACACATTCTCCATCAATCTACTATTTCTAAATATATTCTTCCAAAATAATGTGGGTCAAACACATCCTTAATGTTGAAAATTAATTTTTCAAGTGTTTAGTTGTACAACTGTTCTCTAATTATGCAAATCACTATTATATCATCATGCGATCCACGTAAATTCAACTATAAATTAGGTTTAGCTGCTGTTTGGTATGAATTAAAATTTAAATTTTAATCTAAGTTAAAGTTAACAATTAATTTTAACCATACAATTCATGAGTTCCACAACTTTTCAACCACACATTTCGTCAATTTTTATCAAAATTTATTAAAAATCTGATTTTAATCCCCACCAAATAGGGGTTTAGTATCAAAATTTCGATTTTTGATCAGAAGTTTAAAGTAGGGATATTTTCATGAATCATGATGATTACATGACAATTTGATAAAACCTGAATGAAGTCTATTTTGTCATTACAGGCTGATTGTTCTACTTTCTAAAGAGCGAAGATCAACTTACTAATGGAACAATAGATCGAAGACCAATGCTCCAATTTCCCTTTTTAAAATGAAGTATTCCATTCCATTCCATTCCATTCCATTATATATATATATATAAGTTTGTCAAGTGAACAACGCTATCAACCNCCCCACCCCACCCCACCTCGCCATACACAATTTCCACTCACCACCAGCATGGAACCGCCAAAGAAAGTCCTTTTAAGTTGCTTTCTTGCTTTAAAACCAGCTGCTGAAAAGTGGGTGATTTTCCTTTCCTTTGACACTCTCTCTACACCTTTTTCCATCTCGTGTTATGGATACTACTCAGTGGCCACAGGTAAAGCAAAAGAAATAAACCATGTTTATTCTCAATCATATCAAGATAACATCTTTCTAGGGTTGGAATTTTAGCATGTCTTTGCTTTGGGTTAGGAAAAAAATTCAAAGCTATTAACTTTATCTGCAGATGATCAGCCCCCACTAATCTTTGTTCCTTTGAATTTAGTCTTTTGAGATGTTTTCTTGCTTATTTTTAGGAAGTAGTTTTCACTTTTTTTTCCTCCCTCTCACTCTCTTTCTCTCTCTCTTCCACCATCCGAAAAAGGATTTCAAAAGCTAATTAATTTTCTTTCTTTTCTTGGTTTAATGTTATAGCCCTAAAAAATGTGAAGTAATTCTCTTAATTTTTTTTATTTTTGCTTTTTTTTCAATGCCCCTACTTGACGTCGAGAGTGAACTACGATAAATCTCTGTGTTTGTATGCGGGTTTCAGATATTATTTTGCTTATTATTGCTCTCGTAATTGAGATTACGGCTTAATACCGAACATCCTTTTCTCTTCAGGGTATTGTGGTTTCACCTGAAATCTCAAAGCCCGCCATAGAAAAGAAGCCAAGGCCTGAAAAGGAACAAGCATTGAACTGTCCAAGATGCAATTCTACAAACACAAAGTTCTGTTATTACAACAATTACAGTCTCTCTCAGCCAAGGTACTTTTGCAAGACTTGTAGAAGGTATTGGACTGATGGGGGATCTTTGAGAAATGTTCCAGTGGGTGGCGGTACAAGAAAGAACAAGAGATCTTCTTGTTCATCATCATCATCTGTTTCATCAAAGAAAATTCCAGATCTGACCCCACAATTTCTTTCTTCTCAAAGCCCTAAGATAAATGATGGGCACGACTTGAATTTAACTTATCCACCCACTAGTGGTCATTATAATGGAATATCAGAATTTGTTACTTTACCTTTTGATGATCACATGAAAACCCTAAATCCTGCAAACCCTAATTCTTCTTCTTCTGCCAATTCATCTCATATTCCAGTTATGGAATTTCTCAAGACAGGGATCACCTCAAGAGGACTAACCAATACTTTTATGCCGATGCCGGTTTCTGATTCCAACACAATGTATTCATCTGGATTTCCTTTGAATACTGAATTCAAGCCAACCCTTAATTTTACCCTAGATGGACTTGAAAATGGTTATCAAAATTTGCAAGGGGTTCAAGATCATACAAATTCATCAAGACTTCTTTTTCCATTTGAGGAATCAAAGCCGGTCGCACCCACTGAATTCGAGCCAGATAGAGCGCAAGGAGAATCCAATGGGTACTGGAATGGGATGTTAGCTGGAGGGTCTTGGTAAGGTCGATCGTATGGTTCAGTCATGTTCAATATTACGTACTAGACCTATCCGAGGAAAACTAAGTGTGGAGTCATTGTCATTTGCTTGCTTTTTTACATTTGATTTTGTTTGAGGTATGATCAGAACTAACAGATTGTGTGCACGTGTTCATTTCTTCTTTATTTCTGAGCTTTTGGATTATTTTCCAAATTTCATCTTGTGATTGATTTCTTTTGTTTGCCAGAATTTGCTGTTTCTTATCTATGTAAATGCAATAACTTTCTTTAATTAGGGTTTTCTTTAAAGCTGATAATTCACTTCTGCACAGTACTTTTTTTTGCTGTACTTTTTCTTTTATCAATGCACTTGGACAATTTGTGGTCCCTTTGTTTCTTATTGTCTTAAATCTTGATCTTGACGTGAAAATTTGTTTTAGTTTTCAAAAAATAGGGATTTTATGGGTACCGTTAAGGATCTAAACATAATCCTTTTGACTCCGGAGTTTGTACGTTGCGATCAACATGGTACCGAAATTTTTTACGGTATTGTTCTATACTGTAGTCTGTAGAGTCGGTTTTATTCTCGTATCGAAGATTAAATGTTGCGTTGATGTCTGGCTTTCAATTCATTGCCAGCAGGTCAGTTTTTGCTTTTTATTATTTTTCTGGCAAACAATAGGTCACGGATTAGGTTACTTTGTCAAAAAGATTTGACATAAAATTTGACATAATTGTATGTGTCAGTGGATGATTGAATGAAAAAGTTGACTGTATTTTAAATCGTTCAATAATAGAATGTCAGGTGACATTACGTTAAGTTTTATGTCATGATATACATACAGTATGATTGGTAGGTCATAAATTGTAAGGTCTTCTTGAGATTCTTCCAATCTTTAAAGGAAATTTTGCAAAGCAGGATCTGTAGATATCTGCAGAAGAGTAACCAGATAGAATTACTTACTAGGTAAACCCAGGATTCCTAGCTTCATCTCACGTGGTACACCACTGGTTAGCCTAGCTTTTAAGAGGGTAATATGAATTGGAAAGTGTACTACATGTTCCCAAATTTATTTTAATAACTACATTCAATTTAATTAAATCTCCCAACAGTTCTTTTTATTTTTCTGGTAATTTATTTTAAATCTCTCAAATTATTTCATGTAATTATAATCTGTGGTGACAGTTTAATTAGGGTAAGTTTAGTATGCATAGAATTGACTTATCTCTAAGCCCCGTTTGACCTCGTTATTCTTCATTAAATTATAATTTATTTTTCTCTCTTTTCTTATCAACTACATATTCTTCAATAAAATAATATTACACATAAATTAACTACACATTCTCCAAAAAATTACTATTACTTTCATTATAACATAGAATGAGGGGGCCAAATGGGCGCTAAATAAGTACTGCATATCATTCTTTATTTCCAACTTTACAAATTGCAGTATGACATGTTTGCATATTTGGTACGTTGGATCGGAGAATGTCAATTAAAGAGTATAGTGTTTATCGATAATTTTATTTTCTTCCTATTAGTTGATCATATCAAACATGGGGGTGAATGTTAACATGAATTGAAATCCCTCAATAGAGAAAGATTCTAATTGAAAAATGCAGTTCATGTACGGGTTTATTTGCATGGGCCACTTATTGAATGTAATTTAATTAATTACATTTACGGTCCCTAAGTAAAATATTAGATGAAATGGTTAACGTGATAGTGAAGTGAACAAAGATCTTAAATTTGAATATTGTACACATAAGTTTTGCGCGCACACAGAAAAATATAATTTGACATAAACCTGAAGAAACATGTTAAAAGAATTTTAATAAACAAAATTTTCTTTTCTCCCATGTTAAAAGATTTAAATTTTCTTTTCTCCTATGATTTTAATTAAACAACTTCATGGATAATTGTTTCTTTCTTACACGTGTCCCATGCGTCCATGAATTAATGCTCTATGTTTCGACATATTTCTCCACTTGATGATGATGCATGCATTTCTGTAGAAAACTAGGCTTGACTAATATTGCGCGGCTGCGCCAATGTTTGGTTTGATTAAAATTCAATTAAATTTTAAAATCAAAATCAATAAATAATTTTATCCACACATTTTATGAAATTGACAATTTTTCAATCATATATTTCATTAATTTTTATAAAAATTTACTAAATTTTAATCTCCGCCAGATGGGGCGTATTTTTATATCTGATGATGTGGGCTCCAAGAAACATTCCCCCGGCAAGCGTGCTCAAGAATTCTCCCCCCACTACTTGGCATATCCTACAAATGTTGGCCCACAATATTATTTTGAAATCAAATTAAAAATTTGAGTCAAAATCAACAATTAATCTTTATAATATTTCATGGTAGCAATAATTTTTCAACAATAATTTTATTAAATTTATAAAAATCTACTAAAAATTTAATTTTAATCTACACCAAACTTTCGCTTAATTTATTTTCAATTGTTATATCATATATGTGTCTGATTTGACCCATATTTGCCTATCATTCTTTTAGAATATTTTTTTCTATATACTCATTTTCAATCATGCATTCCACACAGTAAAATATTTAACTCGTAAACCCAAAAAAATCAACCAAAATATGCTACAATATTAAGATTTGAGCTTTCATATTAGAAAATAAACCTTTTTAATAGGATTTCATCAAGTCCTTATATCTTGAATAATATTTTTATATTTAACTCATGTGAAATTTTACCATCAACGTGCCTCGCAAAATGATGCTCATTTCGAAAATACCAATTTTTAAATTTGATTGCTTGTTTGAGCTTTAGATGGATCAACTTGGAATTCCACTATGAAATTAGTAGTCAAAGTCCTTAAACATTGACGTAAGATGAACTCAAGACTCATTAATGATAATTAATTACTACAATAATTCCTTTTTCCCTTTAATATTTATGATGATGTTGCAGTTTATGGGAAAAAAACAAAGCAATTTTAATAGTGCTTAACATAGGAAAGATAGTTCTTTAACCCACTATTGTTTAGATTTAATTTTAATCTTCTGCATATTAAGTGAGATGTCATTTGGATTTGACTCTTAATTGATTATCATTAGTTATTCTTTCAATAATTTCCCTAATATAATCAACAAAAACCTTTATTTAATAGTAGATCATCTTAAGGGTTAATCAAGAGTTAAAATAGTCCAAACCGAATTTGGAAATTAATCTAAACACAAAAAACTGGGTACCACTCGAATGTGGTCATGTCAAGTCCACTACTTTAACAAAAAGTAACTGATTATTGAGCCAAGGCAACTCCTCACACAATATACAAACTTCGAAAACACATATCGAGTCGAGATGATGATCTTTAGCCATGACACTCATTTACACGATGATTAGCTTTTACAGCCACGGAAAAAAAGATTATTCTTGCAGATCATATCGAAGCGATTAATATCGAGTGTTCTTTTTATTCGTCTTGGTGAGGTAGTCATTAACCAGATATCATTAGTATATATTCATGATTGTTGATGGAAATGATTTTAGTTTAAATGAACATGATGTGTTGCATATATAGTTTAATATAGATAGTGTGTCCATTTATATCAAAGGGAAATCAAAATTAATCTTCATTACTTAAAATATAAGTTTCATTTGATGTCTTAAAATCAAAAATTTTATTCGTTGCTCAAAAATTGAATATCTTATAATTAATCATTAAAGAGTATTTTTTAATGATTTACTTAAACTTAACAAAATATCTATCCCACATTTTATCAATATAGAAAGAACACATGACATATACTAACATATAATGATAATATCAATATATAAAATATTAAATTTTCGTCTAAGATATTCTCCATAGTCCATCCTCATTATTAATATTCGAGAAGTGTAATGTAAGCAGAGTCAGCTTAGGCGTAAGATCACTTAGACGGTTGCCTAAGGCACAAATAAATTTAACGTTAGCAATGAAGTTCATGATAATAAAAAAATTTCATGAATTAAGATATAATTTTCATCGGTAAATAAACTAATAAAAATAACAATCTTAATATTATAAATAAAATGAATGAAAAATAAATGCTTCTTCATTTTGTCTGGTAATGTCGGGCGGTGTTAGGTACTTTTTCACTCTTCAAAAAGCACTTAAACCCATTAAAATAAGCATGAAAATCTCAATTAAAAAGAAAAAGAAACAGCAGAATTGCTAAAATCGTGGTCTCGGATTATTTAATGCTATTTCTGACAGTTTTCTCTGAGGGAAGCTGTGAGCCCATTCATAAACTTTGTGAAACATCAATTTCGGCCCATCCTCAACTTTCAGCGCAAATCGGTTTCTCTTTTAATCCGTGGGCATGCCAAGTTTTGAATAAGTAATCCGGCCCAAAATAAGTCCCGATTACTATACCCGGGTCTATATTTTTTGATTTCCCGAACAAAACTCTTTTTTTTTTAAAAAAAAATTACTTCTTATTTTTTAAAAGATTTAGCTCAATCATTATAATTTTGTTTGTACAAACATTTAAGAAAGAAATTATAACTTTCTGCTAAAAATGTACAACAGTGCAGAAGATGTCAGTCCATAAAAATCAATTTTAATTAACTTATTTTGATCATAAATCAATTATAGGACCACCCTAAGGTAGCAGCACTCTGCAAAACTGAATCGCTTAGGGTGGTCCATTTTAGGCCTTGTTACCATAAATGATGAACCCTAGCTGGAATTTGTGCACACGCAACATTGAGGGCAACAACCCAACCACAGCCAAGGTTTTAGATCCCCACAACAATGCTGTCCCATTTAATTTGGTGCCAAGAAACATTCAATACAATAAATTTTGGATTGCGCAGTATACTCGTAAGTGCGTAGTTCTAGTTTTCAACTCTAAAATATGTCACCTCTCAATAATTTTAATTTTCAAATCACCAAAGGAATTGACGCTACCACTTCTTTTAACCTGATCGGAAGTGAGCTTGACTCAAAGCAAGTCGACAAGCGAGATTAATTGTAGATATCTTCTTGTCATTGTCATCATTTAGTCCAATGGTTTGATATAAGAGATTTCCGTGTCTTATCCATAGTAGTTCTATCTGTAAGTAATTTGACACGGTATCAGAATCACAAAAATAACTAGGCTTAAGACATTATTCTACAATGCATTTCAGATGAAAAATGATATTAATTAAATAAACATGTTGTCTCTTTAACCGTTTTAACTTTTATGATTTTACGAAACCCCACCATTGTGGTCCAATTAGCATGTCGTGTGTGCACTTTTCTCTGGGTACTACAATGTGTGATGCCAATTGACAGCAAGAAAGTTCAGTAACCAGAGATTTTCATCAGAACTCAGATCCCAATGAAATCATCTAGAAAGCAGCTCCTTATGCTATTGGGCCTATACTATTTTGTTCACTGCTGCTTAATCGAAAACGATAGACGTACATTCTTACAAGTAATTACGAACAGTATATCCTTCAAGGCATAAAAACCCAAGCCCCATTGCATAAAAATAAGCGAAAAAAAGTGTAAACGTGGGTCGTGCTCAATCTCTCATTTTACTAAACTAGAAGGAAAATACAATGTGGAGGTGAGTCTGTGTTATGGGGTGGGGGCTTAAGACAAAGTACAATCTTTGCCTTAGGCACTTTTCCTTGAAGGAATATGGCAGTTAAGAATATAAATGTAGAGGAATTACAATATGTCAGTGAGCCTAAAAGTTCTGAGTTTTTCAACTGTTTTCAGTATTTCAAAGGTTTGGAAGAGGTTTTCTTGGGTGGTTGAGATGACATTATGGCCACATGCAAATTGGATTTAGAATTTCTTTGTTGTGCGAATTTCGATTTTACTTATTCCCAAAATGTTGTTCTGAATACTCTTTGAAGTCTCGTCTATTCACACCATGTGATATATAGACTAGCTACGTACTTCAGTTGTGAGATAATAGTTCATACTTAATATGAGAGTTGGGCATTAGCTTGTTGCTTTGAATTGATTTTTTTTTTTTTTTTTCGTGTGGTATTAATGGTGAAAATAATACAAAAAATGAAAAAGAACACAACTATTCTCACCCCTTAAATGAGTTAATTATACATTTTAGTACACGAGTAATGTGCGTTTAAATCTCCTAATAACTATTTGAAATAATTTATACAATTTTAGTGCCCTACTAAACCCAAATAAATAATAATAATAAATTGTTGCCCTTGAAGCTCTGAAGTAATGGAAAGGGCAGCACAAAAGAGAAGAGTTGGAAAGGGTAAGCCCATGCTTGAAGACAAAGTGGTTAGTGGGTACCCATCTCAATTACTCTCTTTCACAGAAATGCAACCATCAAAGGCCCACCACCCCCACCAGCTTGTTTGGTGGAAGATTGTCTGCATTACCACCACCTTTCACAATGATAAGATTTCAAGGTGACGTCCACGAGATAATTTTACGCAGTATTGTATATAATAACAGAAGATCTTGTGGATATGTAGTAGATAGTATTAGACAATAGCGTACAAAATAACGAGATCTTGATCTCATTTTCTTGACATTTAGTAGTTAATACTAAACAGTATTGTATGGAAAAACGAGAAGATCTTGATCTCATTTTCTTGATACACAGTAGTAGATAGTATCAAATGAACCAGTTCGGCTAAACTTCCTTTTCTTCTTTACTTGTATTTAGTGTTTAATATATAAGTTATAGTAGACATACCACACAAGTTCGATATCCATCGATCTAACCATGGTAGATATCCATTTATGTCAAAAACAAAAAAATATCATTTTTTGTGTTGTTGAACTCTTTTACGTACTTTCATCTTCAACTTTCAAAGTAATTGATCGAATAATATCATCTTAAATATAAAACTATTTAATAACACCATATCACACTGGCCTTTGCTCTGTGTAAAAATGATAATTAACATACCCCTTTTCATGGTAGTTATGTGTTGTTTCATCTATTTAGGGCTTCCAAATACTACAAGTATTTTTCACATCTTTAGTACACCAAACTCGACTTGATAGCATATACATTTTTTATACCATGCTTATCCAATTTATTGTACTAAGCCCTTGTGTGAGTGGCATTTTCTTAATCAAAATGTATTCTTGAATGATTCCATTTTAATCACATTTTTCAATAAAATAATATCACACGCAAATCCAAAACTTTTCCTTATTTTTAACCACGATCCTCCATCATAATACTATTACAAAATACATTTTTTAGAATAAAATGGGGCTCAAACAATATGTAACTTGTGATTGTTTGGAGTACATTTAACACGTAGAATTTTCATAATATTTAAGATGGCTAAACCTAAAGTCGTAATTATTTTTATTTTTCATTTGAAAATTAAGTTGTTTGAGAGAATTCTTCCTAAAAGATATTAATTATTTAATCATGTTATATGTAAATTATCATTTATATCATTTTTTTCACTTTACCACATGACAATAAATCATTAGACATCTTAAAATTTTGACAAATTTTCACATAATCAATACTTGTCGACACTTGAAATGTAAAAAAAAGAGTATATACAAGTGACATTTTCCTTAATTATTTGTTTGAAATAAATTACTCATGCGTACAAGATTTGTGGTTGGATTTGAACAAAAACCCCTATATTCATGAGAAGTGCTATTTGTACATAATTTTGTATGGGGGGCCTGCACTTGTCATTTTTGTAAACAAAATTGTACAAAATTGTGTACAAATAGAATTATTGTATACTCACGTTTCTTTCAATTTCTTTTCTTTGATTTCTTTAGAGCGTCAAATCAATTATTTTTCAGAAAAATTAGAACAAAAGGTATGTGTCACATCCCAGCTCCCGTGGAATACATTCTTGAGGTTTTCATTGGCTTAAAAATATTCGTTTGCCAAATTCATTTTGAGTAAATTGTTATTTTATTTATAGTTAAAACTTAAAATGATGCTTTTTTTTTTTAATTAAAAGAGAATAATTATTATCCAAATATGTAATTCTTCTTATCTATATCTATTTTAAGTATAGCAAAACATGCACATGCTATCCCCACTTTCAATTTACAATTTCCTAAAAAGTATAATGTGTGTAAAAATGCAGCATCAATTATGAAATGAATTAAGTGATCTGGCCGTGTTTAATTTGCTTAGAAGTTAAAGAACAAATTATATTTCTAAATAAAATTGTTCTAGACTCAACTATTGACGGTTAATGTATCATAAATTATTAGCACATAGAATCAAGCATAGTTATAAAGTTATGTCGGCCACCACGCACAATTAATTAACATCTCAATCATACACATTTTGGTGCATATCAATCAATGTATATGAAAACAATAACTAAGCTCATGTTTGGTGCACATTTTGGGTGTAATAATACATTTTTATTGTTGATGTGATTGAGAATATGTGGTTGAAAAACAATGAAAAGTTATTGATGTGATAAAAAATATTATTTTATTGAAAAATATGTGGTTAAAAATGAGTAGAAGAATGAGAATAAGAAAAATAATGTGGCTTAAACAGGGGTGTTTGATGAATATTATTGAGAAAAAAAAATATTTTAAATAGTGATATGATGTAAAATATGTGGTTAGAAAGTAAGGAAAACTTATTGATGTGATAAAAAATATTATTTTATTGAAAAATGCGTGGTTGAAAATGAGTTTTGAAATAATGTATTTTGAAAGAAAGTGTGTCAAACAGGGACTTGATAAAATTGCTTAATGTTTAATTAATTATTAAATAATTTTATATGGCTCTCACGTTCTAATTTAGCATTTTGAAGCCACGTTCTATTATCTCTCATATATCTCTTTTCTTTTGGAAATATCTAAATATGATATTTCGATGAGATTTTTCTATCTGTATATATTTTTTTCTATGAGAACCATCGACTCGATTAAATAATTAATTAATAACTCGATGGTTGATTTTATTATTAATATTTTTTATATGAGGAATTTTTCATGAAATTATTTATTATCTCTATCTGTTTCAGTATTGCATGTTGCTTCTATTAAACAAATTACAGAACAAAGTAAATTCGATGAACTGTAGACATTATTGATGAGAATATTTTGTGCATGAGAGAATGAGAATGGGGTGGGGGATTTTGATTTGTTGCTTGAGAACCAAGCAATCCAACTAATATATAAAGGATTTATCCTGTATTTATAGTTTTTATGTAAGAGTTTTCTATTATTTATTTATTTATTTTATTCAGCTCATTCCCATGTTGCATTGGTTGGTACTGGTTCCAACACCAAAATAAGAAAAAATTAAATGTAGAACATAGATAACGTTTACTTATAAGTTAAAGATAAATAACTTATTCTAGCAATAAGATATCAAACAAGTCCATATACAAGAGATTACGCCAAGGAGGTCTTCAGTGATTGACCCTTTAAAAACTTGCCAAGTGCATGAGATCGTGATGAAATAGTATAATGATGAATAGAGTGTCGAACTCACGAAAATTATGTGTTTGATCGAGTTAAAATTAATTACAATTTTAATCTAATAACAAATAAGTTGTGATTTTTCTATACTAATCCTTAGTGTAACAATTTGAAATCATTCATATTGATCAATGTTCCTAATTTAATTGAAGGCCTCTTTCAATAGCGATCAAATATATTCTCCTCATGTGACATTTCTATCTCTCAATGAAATATGCAAACATAATAAATGCATTAACAAGTAATATGACACATATTGAAACCATAAAGTATAGAGGTATATCTTTATTCTCTATCTAATCGTACAATATTTATTATATTGTGCTTAAACGCTATTATCTCTCTCGATAACAAAAAAATTTATTAATAATTCAATTGATAATCAAGCAATTGAAAAGAACAATAAAAACAATAATAAACATTCACAAATTAAACCAAATTAAAGTCAAAATAATTAATTAAAAATATCATAACATTGATTCATCTCATCCTAACAATGTATAAAACTAGCCAGCATATTGAAATTACAAAAAAATCATATTAATGTATAGAGCACAACCAGAAATTGTGAATTAATGAATGAAAGAAAATGAATCTTGATATTCTTGAATTTTTTCAAAGCAATCTTGATAAATCTTCAATAATTCTTTCGCTTCTTTGCCTACAAATCCCTTGTTTAATCTCCAATTAATGAGTTATTGAACTCCGTCTTTAAAATCTTCTCGTAACATATGATTTTGCCCTCTTTTATGATAAAAATTGATAAAATATTAAAGTATGAAATGTATATGAGATGTGTTAATATGTATTATGTAGTTAGCTATTTGTAGGAGTATAAAATTGATTGAAAATCACGTCTAATTTGTTTTCCAAAAGAGTCATAATCGAATAAGGAAAGTTGTCTTCTTGCGCACATATTTTTTTATCACTGCACGGTCGTCAGTAATTTGATCATAACCTTCTCTCACAATATCATATTGGGACAATTCAAAGTGTATCGAAAAGATAACTTAAAGTAATACAACTTTGCTAGATAAAAGTTTTCCAATTCGAACGTTTACTTTGCAAAAAATGGATCTCAATTTTCGACTAAAAATCTGAAATATAACTTGTGCGATTGAAAATTGATTTGTGATAATATTTTGATCATATTTCATTCATTTTTGAATTCTAATTTCATCCAATTGTCTTATAGCAATCTTCAACCGTCTTGTAGTCCGAATCAACTATTGAATATTTGCAATTTGGTCCTAAAACTTTAGGGCATGTTCTCTTTATCATTTTCAAGTCATTTTCTGTTTTTGATTTTCCAAAACAGTGAAAAGGCGTTCTCTTTTCCATTTTCAAAAACGCGTTTTTGAAAACAAGTTAAAAATTTGTAAAGAAAATCTAAAACGACAAATTTGTTATATCGGGTGTTTTCAATTATAATCAAGTCAAAATTTTCAAAACGTGTTTTGGGCGTTTCCAAAACAATTTTTCAAAATGCCAAAAAGAACACATTTTCAAAAATCTCAAAATGGACACTCAAAACACAAAACAAAAAATGAATTCAAAACTCAAAACACAAAACTGAAATACAAAGAGAACAACCCCTTGTTGTCATTTTTGTTGTTTTCAGTTATAATCAAGTCAAAATTTTCAAAACGCGTTTTGGGCATTTTCAAAACAATTTTTCAAAATGCCAAAAAGAACACATTTTCAAAAATCTCAAAATGGACACTCAAAACACAAAACAAAAAATGAATTCAAAACTCAAAACACAAAACTGAAATACAAAGAGAACAACCCCTTGTACTTCGTCATTTTTCACCGTTTTCACTAATTTCTTTCAATTCCACTTCCAATCATCGAGTTTACCTAATATATGAAATATACAATAGATTAGGATATATTTGTTTAAAAAGAACCACCAAATATCGCTATTTTAGACCCAAATAAGTGTATAAATTAATAATTTTCCTCTTGCATCAAAATATTTTGAGCATGGGTTTACATGGTAAAAAATAAATAATAATAAAATGAATTTAATTAGAGATTTCTAGAACATATCAATAATTTAAACCCATACCACGAGTTGTTACATGCAGTGAATGAACTCGAATGCTAAAGAAATTTGTCCAACGGTTAGAATCAATTAATTTTTTTCTACTTACAAGGAAGAAAAAAAAAAGTAAGCTATTCAAATCATTTTTAGACAGAAAGTTACTTGAAAGTAACATTACTTTTTAAAGCTTAGTCAAACTCGTTGATGCTTTGATGTTGTGACTATGCATCAAACCCTAATATCATGTTTTTCAGAGGAGCATTTTTACACGATAGTATTTATGCAATCTAGAAGTTATTTATTTGTGTTTATATAAGCTAACTCGTTCATGTATTTTAAGATTCATGTTGAGGAAGCAAAAAAGGCAAAATTCAATTCAATTTATCGTGGCACCCCATTTATGTTTTAATTGAGAGTATCATAGACTTCAACTTCAATCTAATATTGTGCCGATCGTTACCATTGCTGCTTTGATTAGTCGACTAAACTAGTGATGCAACATGTGTTGTGATTCGTGAGAAATTTTGCATAGTGAATTCGATTTACGTCCTCAAATTAATGACCTAAACCAATAAAAAAATCCCAATTTATTAAATCTCTCGATATAATCAACTCTTTTACCCTACAAAACCTTAGTTAAAACTTCAAAAATATCACAACTTTTTATGATCCATACGTCAAAATATCACAAGTTTTACTGGTCCAAATGTATTTTCTATTATGTCCCCCTCTAGACATTGTCATTGTCCTTTGAAGAGAATCAAGAATTGCATATCCATGTTTTTGTACATGTTTATTATGCCCTTTATAGGTATGTTTTATTGTTATCTTTCTTTACCATTTTTAACAAAAAATCCTTCATTTCTTTTGTGTTTGAATTATTTAAGTAATTAATACAAATGGTAACACGAAAATTAACACAAAATAAGACTTAAGAATAGATTAAGGTCGAGACTTTGAATAAAATGCATTCGATTAATTAAGCACTGAGAAACATTTCACGTTACGTCAATAAAAAAAAAAAAGATTAAGATAGACAAACAAGACAAAATATTACAAGTGATCACATGACTTTAGAGCCTTAATCCCTTTTAGTTGTTGGCAAACTGTCTGTACTTAACACATCAAGCTGTAATTATGCTGTCGGTTAATCGAGAAAATGGAAAGGGAAAAAAATAAGGTAATGATGGAAGTGTTTAATTAAGATGTTAATTGATTGGAAACAAGGAGGGCAATCACTTTTGACTTTGTTAACCAAGTTTCAAATGTATCAGCTTCCAAAGTTTTAGCTATTTTATTTTCGTGGGAGTAGGGTCGTCCAGCGCATGTTTGGATTTTCCTAACTTATACTTTAAGCTGATCAAATTTTATTTTTATTCACATATTTATAAGACACACTTATGGACCACACAGTTCTATCAATTTTTAATTTAGATCATATTTGATGCACATTATTGAGGAGATAATACATTTTAAATTGTGTTTTGATGAAAAATATGTGGTTAAAAATAAGGAAAAGTTTTGAATTTGCGTGTAATATTATTTTATTGAAAATGTGTGATTGAAAATGAGTTTTGAAAAAAATATTTTTTTGTTAAAATGTGGATCAAATAAGGTATTAAGCAATTGTAGAATTTCTAAAAAAAGTTAGACTGAACAAAATAATTGATAAATATTATCAATTATATGTCTCTTTCTACTTGCCAAAAATACCCTAAAATGCCAAAAACTATGTCGTTGTCGTCTTCAATTTTACATATTTTTCTCATTTGTTGCAATATTATTGAAATTGTATAAGAGCTATTGTTTGGTCCGGATGCTATTGACATGGTTGAGAAGCCTAGTAGGACGACTATCTCACACTTTGCTAGGTTCATTAGCATCCAACACGAAATAAAACTCGTAAAATATAACTTGAATTCTTGAATCTTAAGGTGTGTTTAAACCACATTATTTTGAGAGAATATATTTTGGAATGATAGATTGATAAAAAATGTGTGGTTGAAAAAGAATGAAAAATTATTGATGTGATAGAAAATATTATTTTATCGAAGAATGTGTGGTTGAAAATTAGTAGAATAATGATAATGAAAAATTTAATATGGCTCAAACGGGAGCTTAATCCAGCTAAAAATATTCAAAATTCCTAACATAACACATAAAATATAAAGCATAGATATTTGATCAACCTAAATTGAGCCATTTGAAAATTTAATTAGTAATAAAAATTATAATATAGCTAAATATAAGTTTAAGATAAGCACGAATTAAAATTAAGTCTTGTCTTCCCTTTACCTTTTAAAAGTAAATTACTTTCTCAAATATGTTTAAAAGTTAGATATTTAAATATAAGTATTCTTTTTGTGCTTAACCAAACATGCAAAAGTAAATTGGCTCTCAAATTCCCTATTACAGAGACTTCTGTAAATACAAAAAGACTACAATACGCAGAGCGTTGTGTATCCAAGTCTCGCTTCTCGGGCCATCCATTTACGGATACTAAGAATTTTCTGCTTTTTCCTTTGCCATTCTTAGATTTCCACTTTCTCCCTAATTTAATCCCTCATCTTTTCATTAATTACTATTACCATCTGGAGTTTGCATTTTTTAATGCTCAGTACTCTTCTGTGCTTTCTCTCTGAAGAGAACAACCGAAAGTGAACGCCCTCGATCTGTTGCCAATGAACCCATGTGAGCAAATCGTTTTTACCCTTTGAATTTCTCATCCCTTTTCTCCCCATATATATGAATATGATTTTTTATGTGAATATTGGATATGTTAAGTGCAGATAGTCGTTATCTTGATAATGGGTTTCATTTTTCAATGCTAACTGAAATGGGGTTTTGCTAATTTTTGATATATTAAAATAGGTTTCATTTTTCTATGAAAAAAGTAATGAGCTTTTTCGTGTAGGAAGCTATATTTTATGGGAGACCAAGTTCAATGGGTGTTGATTGGTGTACATGTTGGATCTATTGTTTTTTAGTAGAATATTGCTATTATCAGTATTGTTTGATTTATATTCTTGTTGGAAGACTGAAATTTTTGTTTAGTTTTATTTTAATGAAACCTTGGTTGCTGAGCTTGTGCATTATTTAATTATTTTTTTAATCTTACTTCTGTTGTCATTGCTGTTAGAGGTTTTACATTGGAAGATTTTGAGCACATCGCTTAGAGCTTAAAGCAATTGGTTTCTTGAGGTGGGCTTTCAGTTATTTCATGGATTGAATTCAAGGAATTATGGGTAGCTTTAGCGACGCGGAAGAGGAATCTCTATTTTTCGATGCCCCTGACCACATTGCACCAGCATTGGAATTGGGTTCTGACTATCCTAGTATTTATGATTGGAAATATGGTGCGTGGGTTAGGAGTCCTCAAAGTGTTAGAGAGCGTCGCAGAAATTTCGTTAGATGGATGGGATTGAGCCCAGATGGGTTGGGAGACAATTTAGTAGATGTATATGATGATGAATATGGTGTCTTTAGAGAAAAAAATGATAGAATTTTGGAGAAAACTGGGGCTGTAGAGAAAACCTCAAATTTTGAAGATGAATTTTCTTGGAGCTGCTCTTCTATGTCGAGTTGTACCACTGATGGTTTGGATTCATTAGGAGTGGGTTCTAGTGAAAATTTTGCATATGGAAATGGAAATTCAAACAGTGGAATTGAAAGTAGTGCACATGATTTGGGGGAGGATGGCAGGCTGAGAAAACTTCAAGTTGGGGGATCGGACCAATTGCAGATACTTAAGGAATTTAAGAATATTTCTCAATTATCTCCCTCGTCACAGCAACTTGTGCAGGGAGAAATGGAGTTTAATGGAAACCATGCGAGGGTAATGAATAAAATGAAGGGCCGATGGTTGAGTAGATTGCGATCCTTCACATGCATGATGAGTGGGAATGAGAGAGGCAATAATCTACAATCCAATATCTACAGCCAAGCTCAGGGGAACAGGGTCCACAGAGTCAGGGTTCGCCATTGTCAGAGGAGGTCGAAGGAACTCTCAGCTCTCTTCTCGGGACAAGATATTCAGGCACATGATGGGTCAATATTGGCAATGAAATTCAGTCTTGATGGACAGTACCTGGCTAGCGCTGGTGAAGATAAGATTGTGCGAGTCTGGCAAGTGGTAGAAGATGAGAGATCAGATAATACTGACATTCCAGATGCAGATCCGTCGTGCATGTACTTCTCTGTGAATCATCTATCTGAATTAGCACGTCTCACGGTGGAGAAAGATAAAACTAAAAAATCCACGAGTCTGAAAAAAACACCTGACTCAGCATGTATTATCCTCCCTCCTAAGGTTTTTCGAATTTCGGAGAAGCCATTGCATGTGTTCCAAGGCCACATTGGGGAGATCTTGGATATTTCATGGTCAAAGAATAATGTGAGTTTACCTTACATTATTGTATTATTTGTTTTTTAAAATTATTAGAATTTTTTTAAAGAAAAACTTGCTTCCGCGCAGTGTCTTCTTTCGTCATCAGTTGACAAAACTGTTCGTTTGTGGCGGGTTGGAAGTGATCAGTGCCTCAAGGTCTTTTCACACAGTGATTATGGTATGTTCCAGGCTGTATAATTTGGTGACTTACAAGAAATGGCTAATTGTGGATTTGAAGAATAGCGCAAATACAAAACTTAAATTCCATTAGAGTACTGAATTCTTTCCTAAAGCAAAAGTTGATGTTATGTAGTGACCTGCGTTCAGTTTTACCCTACGAAAGATGATTACTTCATCAGTGGATCAATAGATGGGAAGGTTCGCATTTGGACAATCAGTGGCTGTCAAGTTGTTGATTGGACTGAAATAAAGGATATGATAACTGCTGTTTCCTATCGCCCTGATGGAATGGTCCGTTGATACTGTTACTTTACACGTTTTAAACAAAACTGTGAGCTCGAAAATTTCTGAGGCATACTAATCCTGTAATTCTTTGCTTGTTATGCAGGGTTGTATTATTGGCTCTATTTCAGGCACCTGTCACGTTTTTAATATATCAGGTAATTTGCATTGAATTTCTGGATGTTTCCGTCTCTTTTCACGGTTTTCTTGTTCAACATGGTGGTTAATTGATCTTGTGTGTCATATAACTGCACGGTTTGTTTATCCTGCTCTGATAGGTATATATACCTGTTTCAAAAGTGTTAAGCTTTGGTTTTTGTGGTGAAATTCTAGACATCCAACTCCATACTTAGTTTCCCGATTTGGTCGTGGTGAAATTTTACCAGGATCAAAATTCTGGGACTGCAATATGTTCTTTTTTGAGTAAAACTATTAATTTCTGATTGGCATTTGATAAGAAATAAAGAGTTGGTTTGACTTAGAGATGCTCGTCTCTGTTTCCATTCATGTAGAAGTTCATGAAAGTGTTGGCATGATCGGTTTTTAACTGTGTAAAAACTTATTACATTTGTGGTCTTAAGCTCGCTTAGCATGTGTCTATTATATTAAACTTTAAGCACAAGTATGATGAGGAGATCTGGAGTCTCAATTTCCAAGTCTTACGTGGTTATATAAAATTTGCATTACAGTTAAGCACAATGTAGCCACAATTTTTTACCCAATTGCCAACCTACATATTGGTTGACTCTTTTCTCTCTTGAATCAGATAATCACTTCGAATTGGAAGCTCAAGTGTGCTTAACAAGTAAAAAGAAGTCTCCCTGCAAAAGGATAACTGGCTTTCAGGTAACCTAAATTGCCTACCCGAGTTTGTTATATCACTTATGCTATTTATTATTTTGTTTCGTTAATGTAGGATGCTAATGTGTTTCTAAATTTGATGTTTGCCGAATGCAGTTTTCCCCCCTAGACCCAAGCAAAGTGTTGGTCACCTGTGCTGATTCCCAAGTTAGAATTCTTAGCGGGATGAATGTGATTGCAAAATACAAGGGTATGCATTCATAGCTTTCGAAATTACGTTAGATGAGTTGTTTGATGATTTGACAGTGTCTATCTAGTTTATCCTTTTTTTTTTTTTGCAAACGAGTTCCTTTTATTTTGCATTTGTTTCTGCTATTTTAAGGACATGATTTAGGAGCATCATACTTGAGAACTCAAATGCCTATGGATGTGAATAATTTATGTTGCCAAATAGCCCGCCTGTGATTATATGATGCCATTCTTTAGTGATATGTTTCAGACCCTTGTTGAATTTTATTCGTTCTCCAAATTATTAGAATTAACTCTCTTGGTTTCTCTGCTCTAGGCCACCGTAGATGGGGGAACCCGATGTATGCATCATTCACTTCAGACGGAAGACATATTGTCTCGGCTTCTGAGGATTCTAATGTTTATATGTGGAACTACATTGGTGGGGAAAAGTATCCTGCTACCTCGCACCCAAAATCCAGTAGATCCTTCGAGTGTTTCTCGTCTGATGCCTCCATTGCAATACCTTGGTCTGGCTTGAAAAATGGGCTCACATCAAGCGAAGTCCAAGAACCTTCAAACGATTTATTGCCTGTCTCATTATCCACCCGTTTTTCTTTGGGACAAGAGTTTTTCTCAGACTCCAGCCCTAAGGGTTCTGCAACTTGGCCCGAGGAAAAGCTTCCCATGTCTAGTCCCCAGTCCGTGACATCACCAATGTGTAAATCTGGATACAAGCTTTTCAAGACTTCTTGCCAGAGTTCATCTACTTCTCATGCCTGGGGTCTAGTAATTGTTACTGCCGGGTGGGACGGCCGAATTAGATCATTCCACAATTATGGATTACCGATAACAGTTTAAGCCAAGGAAGCAGAAATTGTAATTTCGAGGATAGAATCTTTTGGATTTGTGCCTGTCAAGTCATCCATCATTGGCTTGGCTACAAAAATGTTTATTGTATGCTAGGCTGGCGCACACAGTCGATGGCCAGACCCAATCCATCCATGTTGCTATGTCTTCGGATATGTGAGGATGCCGACCCAGTCGGCCTGGTCAAATTCTAACCCGGCTGCCAATCAACAGACAGATCAGGTTTGCCTTATCCACATTATGGTTGGTCAGCTTAATTCTAGTATTAAACTTTGGCCCGAAAAGGAAATGGAGCCTATGATGTGATGTCAATTGGAGAAGAATATCTGCGTGATGGGATGTGGCTATGGGACCGTGTACAAACTCTTCCATTTGTTCATTGCAGTGGGACTCAGTAGAGCAAGAGCCCGTGGTCGAAATTTTTTGGAGAAAACAGTGGGGAACACCTCCTTTTACATCTATTTGTTGACTCGTCTAAATTATTAGAGTTGTTGTCTGCCATCTTTGTCCAGATGAAGGTTGTTTGCCATGTCTCCTCGTGGTGGGCCATTTTCCGGTGGATCAGTTTCATGGCGGTGGTCGGATCCGGCAACTGGAGACAGGCTGAGTCAAGTGGCATGATAAAAAAACATTGTTTGTGGCACTAACATGGTTCGCAACCGTAATTTTTGCTACGGTGTTAGGTTTAGGAGAGATGAATAGATAGAAATTTACTTCTTTTGTACAGGACTCACTTGTTTTTTGGTGTATATGATCCAATTGAGATGCAATTATTCATATGAAACAAAAGAATAAATTATGTGTTGTCCAGATGGGTACGTTCGTATTTACTTTTAAGTTAATGCAAAAACCTTAACTTTAAACTAGTTAAAGAAACAAACTGAACATTTTAGTTTCCAATATCACTACTACTATAAAAGAGATGATCCTCTGATCACTGTTCAATTTTGTCACACGACTTTTCACATTTGCCCTGTTCCATTGTGGTTTTGCTACAGTAGTAAATATAATTTGTTGACTAATTGGTATTCCAATTGATATTTTATATAAATATCTTTTATAAATATCTCTTATAACCGACTTCATTTCTCATGTAAAAATCATATTTCTTTCATGCATATATAAGGTATCCATGTTCTCTTTTCCCTCTTCTCACAAGAATAAATCCGGC
>CAIGRP010102287.1:0-15028 GCA_903798385.1 Fraxinus cuspidata | reverse complement strand
TAGTTACAATATAATTCACCTTGCAAATGTTTAATTTTGGACATTGTTTGTTTCTAATTAGTTTAAGTGTTATTTGATGTATTTTAATATTTTGAATTTGTATTTTAAAAAAAAAAAACGGGGCAGGAAACGGGGCAGCCCCCGCCCCGCCCCGTTTAAGCCGGGGGCCGGGCCGGGCCGGGCCGGGCCCCACTGCCATCCCTAGAGGTTCAGCCTTTAATAAAGAGTTTGATTGACGTGCTCCTGTCAGTGGGGACCTCGGAGTTGAGCTATTGAAAAACCTTTGTTTCTTAGTAAACTCAAAACACCCAACTCTGTCGTCAAATCTCTCTAATCAATTCTTTTATTTCGTCAGGTAATCCCTCAATCGTCTCTTCATTCAATCAATTTCGTTATTAAATATAGAAAAGACAATATTTTTTAGAATCTCTCATCCAAATTCTTCGCCCCGTGTAACTAGGGGAGAGGTTTTTTATTTCAAGGATTTAGAGTTTTATGTGGAATGGATGATCTCGAAAAGGCAATTTTGATACACTTTGACGAATCCGTGACATTCGATTCAGTACTGAAATCACAGGCTGTGGCTTATGTTCAGCAAATTAAAGAGACCCCATCAATCTGTAGGATTTGTATAGAGAAATTATATTTCTGTAAGCTAGCTCAAGTCCAGTTCTGGTGCTTACAATGTCTTCACGATGCCCTTCTTGTTAAGTACCCGTCCATGACTCCGGACGAGAAGTCATTTATTAGAAAATCTATATTTTCAATAGCTTGTTATGATGCTGTAGATGTCAATGGCAACAGCTCGGTTAAGGTTTTGGATGGCCCGGCGTTTATAAAAAATAAGCTTGCTCAGATTATTGTGTTTTTAATTTACTTTGAGTACCCCTTAATCTGGCCATCAATATTTATGGATTTCCTGCCAAATTTAAGTGAAGATGCGGTGGTCATTGATATGTTTTGTCGGGTTTTGAACGCGTTGGATGATGAATTAATCAGCTTGGACTATCCACGAAGTGGAGATGAGGTAGCTGTGGCTGGTAGGGTTAAGGATGCAATGAGGGCTCAGTGTGTGCCTCAGATAGTTAGAGCTTGGTACGACATTATATTGATGTACAAGAATTCTGACCCAGAGTTATGTACTAGTGTTTTGGATTCGATGAGGAGGTACATTTCATGGATTGACATTGGGTTGATTGTCAATGATGCATATATTCAATTGTTGTTCGAGTTGATGCTGATGGATGTTTTACCCGATCAGCTTCGTGGTGCTGCAGCCATTGTTGTTCTTGCGGTTGTGACAAAAGGAATGGATCACAAGTCCAAGCTTACCATTCTGCAGACGCTGCAAATAAGCAGAGTTTTTGCATTGGTCATGGGGGATAGTGACTCGGAGTTGGTTTCTAGTGTGGCTTCCTTGGTCACAGGGTATGCCAGTGAAGTTTTGGAATGTTCCAAGCGTTTGAACTCAGAGGATGGCAAGGGGGTCTCGTTGGAGCTCTTGAATGAAGTTCTGCCCTCAATGTTTTTTGTGATGAAGAACTGTGAAGTTGATTCAGCATTCAGCATTGTTCACTTTCTTTCAGGTTATGTTGGCACGATGAAGAGCCTTTCTCCATTGACAGAGACACAGTTGCTTCACTTGGGCCAGATATTGGAAGTGATCCGTGGACAGATTCAATTTGATCATCTCTACCGCAGTAATCTTGACGTGCTGGACAAGATTGGTAGGGAAGAAGAAGATAGGATGGTGGAGTTCCGGAAGGATTTGTTTGTACTGCTCCGCAATGTAGGTCGTGTAGCTCCTGATGTGACTCATATTTTTATCAGGAACTCGTTATCTAGCGCTGTTGCATCGTCAGAGGAGAGAAACGTTGAAGAAGTTGAAGCTGCACTTTCTTTATTTTATGCTCTTGGCGAATCATTAAGTGATGATGCAACAAGGAGTCGCACTGGTCTACTGAAAGAATTGGTCCCCATGCTTCTATCGACGAGATTTCCTTGTCATTCCAACAGGCTTGTTGCGCTTGTGTATTTGGAAACAATAACAAGATATATGAAGTTCATGCTGGATAATACTCAATATATCCCAATGGCACTAGGTGCCTTTCTTGACGAAAGAGGTGTACACCATTCCAATGTTAATGTGAGGAGAAGAGCAAGCCATCTTTTCACAAGGTTCGTGAAAATGCTCAAACCAAAGCTCGTGCCTTACGTAGAGATTATCTTGCAGGTATTGGATTATCCATATCGGTGTTAATGATGGTGTTAAATATCTTAATATATGCTTGGCGTGTTGAACCACTCCTATACCTTTAATGGTCTCTCTCTAATAACCTGCATTTTTATATGGAACTCCAGAGTCTGCAAGATAAAGTTGCAGAGTTCACGAGAATGGACTCTGCATCAAATGAAGAAGATGGAAGTCACATTTTTGAGGTAAATATTTAATTTCATGTACATTTGCAGATGTTGATTGTTGAGGTTGACTCCTCGCAATATGTAGATTATTGAAGTTGACTCCATGCTTTGATTGTTTTTTGCATTACAGGCAATTGGCTTGTTAATTGGGATGGAAGATGTACCACTAGAAAAGCAATCTGAATACCTTTCTTCATTGCTCTCTCCTCTTTGTCAGCAGGTCAAGTTTGATTGCATGTTATGAATTATGTATCAGCATTCCTTATCCATTTTTTGTAAATTTTTTGATGTGATGCTTGCTTATTTATATTGACCTGATTCAGGAGTAGCATATTACTCTGACCTTTTCATGTTATTTTATAGTGAATTGAAATTAAGCATACTTTTGTAGGTTGAGGTGGCCCTATCAAATGCCAAAGCTCAGAATCCTGGAGGGTCTCCTGCACAAATTGCAGATATCCAGCAAATTATTATGGCCATTAATGCTCTAAGCAAGGTTATTCTTAACCTTTCAAGTTTCTTATGTCGTGTTGTCCATCCTACTTGGTTTAATTTTCTGTTTTTCTTTTGAGAATATTGCATATGTTATCATTTTTTTGTAGGTGATGTAAGAATGAAATTAACCCTATCTGTGTAAATATAAAATGGAGAAAATGTGGTATTTTGTCACCAACAGTTGATGTGTATTATATATTAAACTACTTAACGCTGTTCTTAGGGGTTTGAGTCTGCCTCACCTAACTATTGTAACTTCATGTTTACTCAAATGTGTACTCTAGTCAATATAGCATTTGTGTAATTCAGGGGTTCAGCGAGCGTCTTGCAACTGCTGGTCGCCCTGCCATTGGTCTCATGTTCAAACAGGTAGGTGAATTGTGAACTATTTTCTCTGTATCTGAAGTGGCTTTACACGTGATTTAGCATCGATATATTACTTGTGATTTTGTTAAATTTATGTAGTACTTTGAACTCAGTGTTATGTACAATTACTTATTTTCTTATGGTCGCGTTTAAATCACGGTCATCTCTCTCTGAAAGTTTCTCTGAATATTTATTTTCCAGACTAGTCCAATACTCCTACATCTTGTACTTCTATCTGGTAGTTCATATGACATTATTCTTCTTCTCTGCTGAAAAGATGAGTGTGAAATATTCATTTATCATGCCCTACTCTACACATTGGTGACAGCATATATACTAGAATATTATGGTTTGATTAGCTTGTTGATTCTCAACAGTAGAGATGTTCGTTTTTCCCCTTTATTATGATGTTTTCCTGAATTTTTCTTTGATACAGACTTTGGATTTTCTCTTACAAATACTTGTTGTCTTTCCGAAGATAGCAACACTGCGGTGTAAGGTATGAATTGGAGTTCCTTTCTCTAGTGCCATATTGAGAACTCTTTGGCTAATAAAACCTCCTTTGCTAGGTCACTTCATTTATTCACAGTATGGTGGACACTTTAGGAGATTCAGTATTTCCATATCTTCCGAAGGCATTGGAGCAGTTGCTACCAGAAAGTCAGGTATATATATCTGTCTTCCTATTTATATTATGTGGTTTTCAGCATTGATGGCCTGAAATTCTTTTTACTGTTTCTATCTAGACTTCCACAATCTTTCTATTGTGCTTGTAAAAAAAAAAATGCTATTATTCTTAATTGTGTGTTTATTATGTTTCTTGGATGATTGTAGTAATGTTATATTTGCAACTGCCGTAAGATTTTAGTAAAATATCTAGCTACGGTAGAAAATGGATTATGATGTCTATTTGTACTTAGTTATTTCATCAAGAATAATAATCGCATATGTTCCGTGCTGCATATAATGACTCATGATGTGAGGTTCTATATTCTCCACTTTCTAACCAATATCATTCCATGTTCTGTATCATGCTCAATGTGTTGGAGCTTTTTCTTTTGTTTGCTGGGTTTAAAATTGGATATGTTTTGTCTTTGCTGATCAAATACTCACTCTTCTCGTGTGGCCTACTTTTATTGTAGTCTACAGTAATTTGAGGATTTTAATTTTGGTAATGCCATACTTGCAGCCAAAGGAACTGGTGGATTTTCTGGTACTTCTTAATCAACTCATCCGCAAATTCAGTGCTGCAGTCCGGGACATTTTGGAGGGAGTGTACCCTATTATTGCAAGTAGGGTGTTCAATATTCTTCCAAGGAATGATATTGAGTCAGGACCTGGTGGCAGTACTGAGGTATGTGAACCTGTTGGTTTGTGATGCCTATTCTTTTGAATTTGTCAATATTCTTTGGTGCTAAGGCTTCCTCAGTTGCTTTAATGTGCAAGTTATTGCCTTATTTGTCAGGAAATCCGCGAGTTGCAGGAGCTTCAGCGAACATTTTATACATTTTTGCATGTGATCACTACACATGATTTATCATTGGTTTTTCTTTCACCGAAAAGTAGGGGCTACTTGGAGCCAATGATGCAGTTGCTGTTATATACATCTTGTAAGCACAAGGATATCCTCCTAAGAAAGGTGTGTGTTGCGGAACTTTCTCATATTGTGGAAATACTTACAACTGTTATTGTGCTTTGGAATCTGTTAAATTACCAGTTTATTTAAGATTGAGTTAAATTCTTGATTTGCCATCCAGGCATGCGTGCAGATATTCATCAGGCTAATTAAAGATTGGTGTGCTAGGCCTTGTGGTGAAGAAAAGGTATCTTACTCTCGAAATACCATTTCTGCAATAATATTTCACAGGATACTGAGGAGAGACTATTTAGCAGGTGCCTGGTTTCCAGAGTTTTATAGTTGAGGCATTTGCAACAAATTGTTGTCTGTACAGTGTGCTTGACAAGTCGTTCGAGTTTCGAGACACAAATACTGTAAGTTGATGTAATATCAAGATCTAAACAAGTTTCATTTGAAAACTATTTTATAATAGCTTTCCATGAGTGCTTGCTCATATATTGCATCATAATCAATGTTATCATAAAAGGCTGATAAACAAGATCTCCTTTTAAAATAGAAGAATGTAGTAGAGCAGGTGGTCTATTTTGCATGAACTTCAGATCTCTGAATATATATATATATATATATATATATATGTATATATTTGTTTATTACTTCGGAGTCTGAAATTAAAATATTTCCTGAATGCTATCTGAGGTCTTAGTTGTTTACGAAGTGTGCTTTTTCAGAAACTGTTGCTGCATTTTGTCAAAAGAAACATTATTGCGTTGTTAGATTTGACTTTGTGCCTGACCCTCGCAAATAGATCAACATGCATAGTGCTTCTGATATATGATCCAGCTGTTCATTTTCTGTCGCTGTGTCCAATGCATGTACTCACATGGAAAAGATATATATGGCATTATTTTTTATTAAATGAACTTGGAAGTGGAAATACCATTCCTAATATGGTGAAGAAATTATTTTGTTCTCGAATTGGTTGCTTTTTGCAGATTTGTCTTCTTTTATATTCGTGCCTAACTTTGTTTTTCATTGTTTGTTTGAACTTCCTCTGGCAGCTTGTCTTGTTTGGCGAAATAGTTTTGGCTCAGAAGGTCATGTATGAGAAGTTTGGCAATGATTTTCTTCTTCATTTTGTATCACAAGGTTTTCCAAATGTGCATTGCCCTCAAGACTTGGCAGAGCAATACTGTCAAATATTGCAGGTGTTACACTTTGCTTTTGATAACAGTTATTTAATACTGGGAATTGAATTGTGCTTGGCTACATATTTTCTGGATAAATAGCTTTGGTTTGCCTTTAGTAACTGATTCAAGTAATTAACTGTTATTAATGGACCCAAAACTTTCAAAAATCAAAATGATATGGAAGTAATGGAACTTTGTAGAATGTTGTCAATTTTTACCTGGAGGATATGCATAATTTCCAGCATAAACTTTTTACCACTTCTCCCTCCATTTTTTCTTCATTTTCTTTTCGCTACTTTGTTTAGGATACACCTCTGGATCTAGTTGCTGTATCTATGTTGATGTGTCTTATGTTGCCTCGGGTATCTTTTTAACGTATATCTGTTGTCAGGGTAATGATATCAAGGTACTAAAATCTTTCTACCAGTCCTTCGTTGAAAAGTTGAGACTCCAACAAAATGGCAGCTTGGTTTTCAGATAATAATTTCATGATATACAAATCAATTGCCATACGTAGCTAAATGCACGACATTGACCAGTTGTAATGGCCCAATTTTGTTGATCAAAAGGTTTTAACAGTTCCCTTATGAAATTTAACCAAATGTATTAGCTCTTCAGTGTTCACATCTGATTGGTACATCTATTTCCATGAATACTGCAGAGGGTTGTTCTCACATAAATACGATTGGTTTGCTCATCATGGACGGGGAGATATGGCTGTAAATGATGCTATGCATGGTATAAGTTGATAAAATATTTAATAATGGATATCCTTCTTCCTGCTGATACTGTGATTTAATCACGCCAACATGGCAGGTGTAAATTTCCAAAGTTATTTCTTTCATCATGAAATGTCACAAATCTCTCGGCTGAGCATTTGATCAAGAAGCTTGAGCAAGCATGGTGGTATGCATGCAGGTTTCTTTTTGGTCGGCTAATTAATTCTCAGGCTGCTTCTGATCTGGTCTAGTTCAAGGGATATATAGTGCGTCTTCGAAGTTTGTTCTTTCTGCTTTGCTCGTTTTTGGGGGAGTGGTGGGGATTTTGCAGAGTTCAGATGATCAAGTTTTGTTAGTCATGGCGAGGACCTTAGTTTTGGCGGTGTTTTGTGGCGCTACTAGTTTGTTAGCGTCGTCACATGGTTGAGCCTTTGTTGATAATACAGTTTCTCGTGCAATGCGTAGCATTTTTTAACGTTTAATGTTTGTTTGTTCATCCTCGTTGAACTTCTATCCCAGATTATCTTTGCTTATTCAATTAATTGTGGGACGCTAGATAAAATTTGTATGTTTTATATCACTATTCCTCCCTTTTAAGGTGAGATTATAATACATTTGGTGTTACATGCCTAAACAAAACTAAAGATCGAGTCGGTCCATTTAACTCGTTTGGTGACTATTTTTTCGGAAAATATTATTTTGAATAGTGAATTTTTAGAGAATGTGTGGTTAAAAAGTATAGAAAAGTTTTGGGCTTACGGGTAAAATATTTTATTGTCTGAATGTGTAGTTGAAAATAAGTATATGGAAAAAAAGAATTTTTAAAGAACGAGAGACCTGTCGGAGTTTAGTCAATTATAAATAAATAATCTCGGAGTGGAGGATATTTTTGACTGAATAGAAAAAAGGAAAGCTTTAAACTGAAAAAGATAATAATTATTATATTAACACTACAATTTTTGTTAATAATGTCACGTTTTAATTGTAAAAGTTTTTAAAATTTTGTTCATTTTTTTGCTCATATTTCCAATTTTTTGTAACATTTTTATCTTGTACTTTCAATTAATTGATACATCTTCCCTATTATAATGATTTTGGTCCAAATGTTTTAATGTGGAAAAAATATTTTATCGAGTTTATATATTTGTTTTAATCTCACTTATTTAAAACTATAAAAAGTAAATAAGTCTTTTTATTCTATTCTAACGTATGAACATATGGACGTTACTTGGAATAAGACTTGTTAATTAAAGTAAGGTTGATGTTAAAATACGACCAAAAAAGTAGGGATAAAAGTACAAAAATAAGTAAACGTAAAGGATCTTTATAATAATAACGGTGTGAATATGTTTTAAAAAAAAAGGGGTTGTACGTAGCATTTTATACACGGTGTTATGACCGAGAAGCCATTTTGGACTGTTTTGTCAACTCTTTGGTAGTGGTATACACGCCACGACTGACCGAGTGAAGTGCCCGAGTCTACACAGCGTTGCACATGTTTCTTTTCCAACCCGGTCCAGATATTTATTGTTAACCAATAAATGTGGCTTAATCATTCTAGTTCTGGACTAGAACATTGCACCAACTTTTTCTTCATTTCTTGCCCCCGTTTGACGATTATTATTATTTGAATTTTTTATATACTTATTTTTAATTATACATTCGCATAATAAAATATTCTATACGTAAATTTAAAAACAAAAAATCATATGTTTTAACCACGTATTTTCTTAAAAATCAATAGTCAAAATATAAATATGACTAAGGGTGTTTTTTATTCACATTATTTTGGAAGAATGTATTATGGAATAGTAGATTGATGGAGAATGTGTGGTTGAAAAAGAATGAAAAGTTATTGATGTGATGAAAAATATTATTTTATTGAAGAATGTGTGATTGAAAATGAGTAGAAAAATAAGAATGAAAAGAATAATGTATACCAAACAGGGCCNATTATTTTGGAAGAATGTATTCTGTAATAGTAGATTGATGAAAAATGTGTGGTTGAAAAAGAAGGAAAAATTATTGATGTGATGGAAAATATTATTTTATTGAAGAATGTGTGGTTGAAAATGAATAGAAAAATGAAAATGAAAATTTTAATGGGTACTAAATAGAGGCTAAATAAGGACCATCAAACAAACAGGGCTTGGTGGAAAGGAAAAGAACATGTTTCCAAGGTGGAGACGCTTGCGGATTTCAGCTTTCTACTGACGTTTCACACATGACGCCACTAACTTTCATATCTCTGCAACCAAACACTTTTGCTTTCTATTGCATTATTTATAGCAAAACTCTAAAACAATTATCGCAAGCATTATTCTAAAAAGTTCGGCTCGAGACTCGAGTGAAACGCAACGCCTTGGCAATGAGCGCCTTGTGGCACTTTATTTTATTTTTTTCTTTTTAAAGCTATTTGTTTCTCAAACTTTTAATTAACCTTATCCGTATAAAAGTAAAAAAAAATGAAAGCACGTTAGAAAATTTAAGTAGGATTATCTAGTTAAAAGTTAAAACTATGAAAATAGTCCAGCTTTTACATTTCAAAAAATTTAAAAATTGTGCAATTGGCTAATAGTAGGAATTATTAAGTAAATATAGTATTTTATAATTTTAGATGTCCGGTATATATTATTATAATTTTTAAAATGATTAAAAACTTAAAATTATATTAAAATAAGGAAACACCATTTTATGTCCAGACTCGTAGAACTTGAAACTTGACCTCCACATCTAATCGCGTTTTATGCTTTTTAGAACACTAATCGCAAGTCAAAAGACAAATATTGAATCATACTACACTATATTTAATACAAAAAATAGAATTTCGTGAATCCTCCTCTGTATTTGTGAGCGTCATTGTGTCTTTCAGAGTTGGGTTTTACTTGTGGTACATCAGGATGTACCTAAGAGGTTACACCACCCTCATATGGGGGTGTGATCCACTTAAATAAATAAAAAAATTAATGGGCCCCACCCCCATGTGAGGGGGGTGTGACTTCTTAGGTACTTCTTTTGATTTACCACTAGCAAAATCTTTCAGAGTTATACCAGCCACTTAACTACTCGCAATCGGAGTTTACTCAATCGTGATTGCACTTTATTAATATTACTTTTAACTATAATTTTCTTTGAGTTTAAAAAAAACCTGTTGTTTATCAAAGTTTATTATGATTTCCGAGCTTTTGAACGTCAACTTATGTAAATTAGGTTTTTCTTCAGTAAACTATTCATAGTATAATTGGTACTCGAAAACTTTTGTAATATGGTGCTTATTGATGGTGATTCCTTCACCAACCGTTGTAATTTTCTATTTTCATCATTGAATGAATAGATTATTCTCAAAGTATTTAAATCTTCTTTAAGCTTTGGTTATTTATTTGTCCTAGTAATTATAAAGGACGCAATTATAGGTAGATTTGAGATTAGGCGGATAGTAGTTTAGCGGAGAAGACTATTTTCGTAGAATGTCACTTTCAGTACCCTCTTGAAAGGTGCCCAAAAGACGTTTGCATACCCTTTATATAATCGATAATTAGTTTCGTACGTATTTTGATTCTCTATATACATATTAGTTTACACCAATTTTTTCTTGCAATGAGCCGAACGTAGATTACTGTTGATGTATCTACATTAGTGGGTTGGTTAAAAGCTAAAATAATTTCTAAAGTCTTGTATTCTCCATCTATTACATTTGACTTAAAATTCATCGAATCCTTCATCTTTCAAATAAAAATCTTTGAATCTCACATTAAGAAATTTGTCAAAAATTTTGTTAAGAGAATAAGAAATATTCTGTCATTCCACATTTGAAACTAGGCGAAAAATTATGCCACCGCATTCTTTCATAACAAGTTCAGTGCAATAAATTGAACAAGATTAATGAAGAGCGAGACGTGTGAGATGATTGTCCATTAATTTCTTTAAGGATTATCTCGGGCAAATTATTAAACATCATAAAACTTGAAAAAGAGTGCTACCATATTGTCATACATGTCGACTCAATTAGTGCGCTGTTAAAACATATTGGCTACGTTGAATTTGAATACAAATGCTAATTCGTGGTCTCTTAGCCTTTTCTGAAGAAATCTATGTTACAGTCTCCAGCCCACCTGCCAAGAAAATCTATTAAAGATTATCCATTTTTTAAGTTATTCTCAATAATCTACTGGGTTGAATCTTGTTAACATTGTATTTGAATGTATGAAAATCAAAAAACAGACGTAATTTTTGTCTAACTGTTTAACCTTTTAGATGAAATTAGTCTCAATCGTATCAGTTTTGGGAAAACTATCCCACCACTGCCTACTTTTAAAGGCCGAGTCGTCTTTATCGCAGCCAGTATGCCAAAGTAATCTTTAGATGTATTTTTCACTTTTAGTTTAATAAGAATAAACAGATGGAATTTGGTGGTTTAGTCTATCAAATTGAATCTTAATTTTTACCCACTAAAATTTATCAGCCAGAATTTACTTCCTTTTCATTGACTTCTATAGTTCTACGTGTCAAACATTTTGTGCTGATACAGAACTCAACTCTTCTGCTGAAAGTGGTAATTATTTAATTTTGTTTTCAAACCATGGCTGCTCAGTGAGAAGACTGTAATTTAGGTATTATATTATGTGAACTTTTATTCACCTGGGAAATATTCATTATTATATTACCCAATAGCCGAAATTGCACAGAAACTCATTATGGCTTTAGAGGAAAAAAAACACCAGGCTTTCTTTACAATGTCCCACAGAAACACGTTTTGAAGTCAAGACATGGACCTGTCGTTTTGCTGTACAGTCCAACAATTTTTGAAAGTCCGAAGACCTCTTAGCGTACACACGATCTTATCTTCCTCCAAACCTAGTAGATTTCTATGTTTAACTATTCACAAACGGGAAATATAGGATTCTTTGTAATCATTATAGTGTCTTCAGAAATCAGAAATCTCGGCCGCCATCGTTTTTTGTTTTTCTTCAACTCCATATATTTTTTCTTGTGTATATATATACACACACGTACATCTGCCATTTTTTCTGTATTGAACATTTCTCATAAGTCATCATAAAATATTATGGCTCCCAAGATTACATGGAAAATTTTCCTATTCAGTTGTATCAAGGCCAAGAGCCTGCCTACAGAATCCAGGTGTAGAGTGTTGAAACAAGATTATGTCCAAAGGTTATCACTTGCTGATATAAGTGATCCCGGCTCGCCGCTTTCTGCAAGTGATCTCTCTAATTCTGTCATTGCATCAAATCTTCACATTTTCACTCTGGCAGAACTTAAAGAGATTACAAATGACTTTTCGTCAAGTAATTATCTTGGTGAAGGAGGATTCGGGCCGGTGCACAAGGGATTTGTTGATGACAAGTGTAGGCCGGGAATGGAGGCTCAGCCTGTTGCTGTTAAGTTACTTGATTTGGATGGCACACAGGGCCACAGGGAGTGGATGGTGAGAACTCAACAATATTTTAATTTTCCTCTCTCTTCACTATTTTTGTTCCAATACATAATTTTGTTTTATATTTGTAGACTGAAGTCGTCCTTCTCGGGCAACTAAGGCACCCCCATCTTGTGAAATTGATTGGATATTGTTGTGAGGATGAGCACAGGCTTCTTGTTTATGAATACATGGCTAAAGGCAACCTAGAAAATCAATTATTCCGAAGTAAGTTTATCATCATAATAAATATATATAAGCCTCCATCTTAATGAGAATAAAGTAAAAAATTATATGGACATTGGCTAATGCAGGATATACTAGTTCATTGCCATGGTTGACGAGGATAAAAATTGCGGTTGGTGCTGCAAAAGGCCTAGCATTTCTTCATGGTGAAGAGAAACCAGTGATATATAGGGATTTTAAGACCTCAAACATACTGCTAGACTCTGTAAATTCTCTTCTTCTCTAGTATTTTTATTTGTGCCTCGCCTTCTTTTATCATTATTTAATCAGAATCTTTGTTTATTTACCAGGACTATACTGCTAAGCTTTCAGATTTTGGGCTAGCAAAGGATGGTCCGGACGACGATGAAACTCACGTGTCAACGCGTGTCATGGGCACCAATGGCTATGCAGCACCTGAATATGTTATGACTGGTAAGATACTCAATTGTTGTTGTTTGATGATTCTGAAGACAAATTTCACGTAGAATAGGCCAAGTGTCATACCACATCGATTCCTTATTTCTATTGTGTATTTTGCGTAAAATGTGGTATCAGGGCCCAGCAATTGTCAACCAAGAAATTTCCTTGCTGGATTGTTACGAAAATATGACTCTAAATCTTGTATCTTCCAGGTCACTTGACGACGATGAATGATGTTTACAGCTTTGGCGTGGTTCTGTTAGAATTGCTCACTGGGAAACGGGCAATGGATAAGAACCGTCCTGCGAGAGAGCAGAATCTGGCGAAGTGGGCAAGACCTTTTCTGAAGGATCCTCATAGGCTAGATAGAATAATGGATCCAAGACTTGAATGTCAATATTCAATTGAAGGCGCCAAGAAAGTGGCCGCATTGGCTTTTCAATGCTTGAGCTACAACCCTAAATCCAGGCCAACGATGAATAAGGCTGTGAAAATCTTGGAGCCTGTCTTGGAATTAAATGATATTCCAGCTGGTTCCTTTGTGTATATTGCTCCCACAGAGTGTAAACTAAAAGAGAGTGATCCAGCGGAAGTACAACATGAAGAAATCAGTGAGGGAAAATTGCAAGAAAATGGGAATGAAATCAATCAAGAAAAGGAAGAAAGAAATAAAGAGAAAGGGAGCAATCGGAGACGAAAAGGTTATAGGCATATGCATAGACTAAAGTCTCGTGCTGTCTATTCTGATACTGCTCTATACAAAACCATAAGGAATGAAATGAAATCTCCCATCTCTAGACGGTGTTGAGCTGGAACAACCTGTTCTATTCTCATTATGAACACAACAGGGCAGTGACACAAACTTAGTATAGATAAAATGTCTATGTGGTACTGAGTTTAGACAAGGAAAAGTTGTGATCAATTTTTTTTTAAAATCTTCTATTCTTCTTTACTTTTTTTCTTTCAACATTCAAGTTTGTTGGCTTAATGTTATGTTCCCAGCTTACTAATTATACATGCAGACCAGACGATGATCTTATAAAGGATTCAATTGTTGATTCTTACAAGCATCACTTCCCCCCTTTTTTTGCTTATTTGGCTGTTTTCATGCTATGTTTGATCCAGCACAAATAACATGTTTAGTAAAAGAAATTGAACAGTAACATTTGTGCAAATTTTGAAATCATTATTGAAAGTTCTAAAATCCACAATTAAATTTTTGAAACTCTGATAGACAAGTAGTCAGGTTAATATCAGTTTTAATTGTTTTTACTTGAACTTGCTGGTTAATACTGGGTTCGTGACTGTAGTTTGATAAATACGAAAATTAGCTAACAAAGTTGAACACGAATGCCAGATATAACGTCGTAAATCTTGAAGGGAAACATTCAAGACTCTCATGCCGCTGATCAAACAATTCATTAATAATTCTGATAAAAAAAATACAACAGTAGTAGATTTTTGAATCTACAAAATTAACAAAATAACAATCAAAAGAATTAAGAATAATTTCCTTTTGTTTCTTTTCTTTTGACTAATTGATGAGGTGAAATCATATTCGTGGTCTTGACTTCATCACCACTTCCCTATTGTACTTCGTCTCAACCACCCCTTGAATTAAGAACAAGCATTCTTAACTTCACGCCAAATAGCCTGTTCAAAAGACGGGATCGTTACTAGAGCACCATTTTTTTTTTTTTTTTTTGAATTCTTCAAAGGCTTGAAGAAAAAGTCTTACTTTAAAAGTATCAATGAAGCATCATGTCTTGTACTATATCTTGAACTCGATCGAGCCTCAGCTTTTACGAATAAGGGCAAAAAATTGATTTCAAACTTAATTCGTATCTTGATTTCTTACATTGCTTATAGGTAAAGTAATCATAAAAAAAAAAAGGAATTAATTCTTACCAAACAATCTACAATAAAAATGGAAAGAAAATTAGTATAAAATACAAAATTACAAAATCTATCACTCAAATTTTTAATATCATGAATGTGTGATAGATGTAATAACTCCCCCTAACCAACACATCCAACACAATCACGTTATAGTACAAAAAATAATCAATCTTGCTACACATACATTTTAGTTGACATTCTATTTTATATTGTATCATGTGACACACAATTTTAACATTAATTTCTCCAACATTTAAAACAATCAACGATCTCGATTTTG
>CAIGRP010102273.1:0-14318 GCA_903798385.1 Fraxinus cuspidata | reverse complement strand
ATTGCATATATATATATATATTTTTTTTATAATACCTAAGTCGGCATATGCAACAGTGCCAAAATATCAATTAGTCAACAAATATCTAATTAGCAACACTGTAGCAAAACCACAATGAAAGTGGGTTAATGTGAAAACTCGTGTGACATAAATGAACAGTGATCGGCAGATTGCCTCTTTTAAGAGAAGGAGGGATATAAGGAGTTAAAACTAATCTGTGGTTAACTCTGGATGACCTAGCCTATTACAAAGAATCAATATGGCTATTAAAGTTCTCCACCCATTAGGACAAAGCTGGGTAAGGGTGATTCCCTAACATGATAAGAACTTAAGAATGGCTCTAGGAAAGGATAGCCTCAACCTAGCATCCAGAATGGCGGGATTAAGTGCCACGAACCCTCCTGGAGGATCATCAGCACCACCAAAGAAGCTGGGAATAACCATCTCCACCATACTAGGGATGCCATATTTTGCCTCCCACGTCGTCAGCCTCTCCTCAGATACCACCGACCTAAACGATGAAGCCTCTCAATTCCCCACTAGAAGTGTTACCTATTTCTTCACTATAGGAATTCACCTCTTCTTCGTCTCCCCGTCCCCTAACCTCAACTGTATTATGTGCCATCACTAAAGGGTGACCTACGTCCCTAAGGTAAACTATAGAAATTGGGATTGGAGTGAATATTTCCTGAACGTCCAAGCTAGACGGGAAGGTAAGAGAAGAAATGGGCTCTTCTTGTTGGTTGGCCCAAGAATGGACACTAAACTCATCCGTTATTATACAAAGACGAGGTAAATTTTACGCAAAAAGAAGGTTAAGTCTCTATAAAGGATGTATATGGGTGGTGGCGGACTCACTGAGACAAACGATGAGGGCACGATAATTTTTCCTTCATCCTTTATGAAAAAAACTTGAGAGCAAAAGTGTGGGAATGAAATAGAGAGAATATATATATAAAGGGAGATAAGGCGAACGGACACGATGAGCGACGTTATATGGAAAAAAAGGGGGGGAATGAAGGGCCTAGATTGAATGAACCAAAACTACGTAGTTTTGAAATAAGCTTGTTAAAGAAGTGTTGCCAACTATCCTCCATTACAGTCCCAGATGTCAAAATATTTTTCGAAGGTCCACACATCACTCCTGTGAGTACAGACCTTGAGAGGTAACTATTGGAGTCTGGAGTCCGACCCAATTAAAATAAATATTTACTAGATCATTCTACTAATTCTAAAATAAGAAGGTCAGAAGCATCATCTTTGAGGTCTTCTCAGTTTAAAGGCCGTTTTAATTTTCAGAGACGTAATGATTCCTGAAACCCTGCCATCACTGCTACACCTCTCCACCTATTGATCGTGTCATGACCCTTGGCATCTCCAACGTGATCACCTCTTATCTAACGAGTCAACTACAAGCAATGATCATGTGACATCATGCCTTCAATACTTGATGGCACTATTGCAACCTAGACATAATAATAAACTGACGAGGCTGACCTCAACAACCAATCAACACAGCCAAAAATTAGAGAAATGGCACACATCTCTAGAACAATATTGTAGCTGACAAGACTAAAGTCGGCCATTAGTGTGATCGCCCACTATATAGATAGAGATAATATGGTCTCCCCACGAGAGAGAGCTCGATTTTTTCATGCATAATCTGATTACCCCGTCTTACATACTTTAAAGAGACATGATGATCATGTATTTTTCTTTAAAATTACCAACAACAAACATTTCTTCTTGCCTCTAAGTTTACCCAGAAATTACTTTACATTTTTTTATGTCCGCATCACAAATCATAGAAAACTATTCATAATATTTGTGGGACCTTACGATGTTTGCCAAGTATGACCTATACTCTTTGAACCTCCCAAAAACAAAATATGCTTCAAACATGTTTAAATGTTGGTCATTCATTCAAATGAAAATTTAAATTTTGACATCAAGCAATCAACATAAATTGAAAAGGAAAAGGAAAAAGTTCTGACATAAAGTGTCATGCTAACAATACAAACATAGATAGTTAATTGGGTATTCATCACCCAAAAAGTTAAATAACAAAATCGAGAAAAAAAAATTGAGAGGGTGTTTGAAGCACATTATTGAGAAGAAAATGCATTTTATGATGTGATGTGATGAAAAATATATTGTTTAAAAAATAAAGAAAATTTTTAGATTTGTGTATAATATTATTTTATTGAAGAATTTGTGTTTAAAATGAGTACTGAAAGAAAGAATTTTGAAAAGAATGCGGATCAAACATGGGCTGCAATGAAATATTTTTGTTGTATAATAGATTTATATTCATTGAATTAAGATAATGATTTTATTATTATTTTTGCTCGATAAGTGTCTATCAATTTTAATTAAAAGGGAGATTTCTTTCAAGGCTGGTCCTGATAATACACTCATTTAAATATGCTAATTTGATAATTTAATTTTCTAGAGTTCTGTACCGCGGAATAAAATTGCTATGCTATAGGAGAGACAAGAGGAGAGAACTTTCTATCATTTCATTGTTGTCACTATAATTTTATTTGTTTTATCTTTTACACACTTCATGGAATTAGCCTATTAGGTTATCACTCGTATTATATAAGCTGCAAATTTATATCAACAAAGTACTCAAAATTCTCTGTTTTTACCTATAGCGCTAAACCAATATGGAAAAATTTAAAGAAAAAACGAGAGGCAGAAGTGGCTGGGTACGAGACTTGTACAAATAAAAATTGAAATGAATTTTTTTAGCTATCAGAATATGCTTTGTTACCAACTACATTTTCCACTATAGATCAAAGGCATTGTTTATAAAAAATATAATAAAATATCAATAATATTAGCCTTCCTTTGTGCCAAGGGCTCGATGAAATTTCGAGACAGCAGTGATTTCTATAACCACTCAAAATTTTGCTAAGTTTGAGAACTATTGGACACATTTGAGATCCCTGCAGCGATCAGATAGGAAAGTTTGGGAAATAGGGTTATGTTGAGAGGCATACGGACTCCAGAGTTATGGGGATATGACTACTAATACCACTGCAGTTGTGTTACATCATAATCAAATTTTGTTAGTATATAAATTAAAACCAATGGTTGGAAAAGGACAACTTAGGAACCATTTGGCAAGACTTTTGAATAGTAAAAAACTGCTTATAAGACTAAAAATTACTTTCGAACATGTTGAATAATTTTCTAGAAGTGCTTTATTTGGTTAAATAGCTTTTAGTAAAGCTGATTTAAGAAAGTTTTCACAGAAGCTCTTCTAAGAGAAACAGAAACAAAAGCCCTGCAAAATGGGCCCTTCATATATTTTAGCTGATAGAATTCTTATACTCGTGATAATATATTACGAATAATTATGCACTCGCAAACTAGAAGAATAACATTTCAAACGGTATTCAACCTGGAGAACAAAACTTACATATGCCCTGTTGAATTCAGAGACATTTTAAAGACGAATTTGCCTGAAAGACAGACCAGAATTGCTTTTTCATCAATTTCCAAAAATGAATACCTGTTCTTTTACCTGGCTTGCTACAACCCGCTTGAACATTGTGGAAGCCGAAGGAGAAACAGATACAGAAAAATTGAGATGATATGGTGCAATTGGAAACTCCTCCATCAAGGCTTGTGAAGCTTGAAGCCAAATACTCTTGGGATATAGCTCTGTGTCGCCTTTTGAGGCTTGAGGTGCCCATAAGTCATTAAGAAGAGATGAGGGAATGTGGTTCCAAAATAAGCTCCATCAATATCTCTGACAGTCAAGGAAATATTTCCTACGTAGACTTGACCTTTACAAGATACAATGTTAAGAATGAGGAAAAATGCAAATACTCCATGGGAAAAAGAATAGTGTAGTGGCGTCAGTTTCCAGATATTTTCTTCAACAAAGTAGGCAGTTAGCTGAAATGATGATGATGGTGAATTGTCTTGTTCCAGTTCATGCAGGAATCTAGAGGGCTGCCATTAATGACACTCGTAGTTCTTGAAGTGATATAAGATCGAGAAATGGTGGATGGTCTCTACTTTTATAACAAGTTTGGAAAGATAAATAAGAAATCTATCTTGTCAACATCCTCAGAGAGAACATTTGAAACTTCCAATCTTCAGAAGCAAGGGAAATATTGAGAGCCAGTGCCTTTTAGTGTGAAAAAGTGGATGTAAGTACAAGTCGAATCATGATGCTAACTTACAAGAATCAAGGGTGATGCTTTTTCTTTGTCAAGCATCGCCATCCCCACCCCCAAAAATGAAGTATCTAAAACTTGTTTCCCTTACTTCTAGCTCACAAGTCCTTAGATGGGTGCACAAATTTTGTAAGCATGTTTGTGTGTATCCAAGTGTATCCATGCACCCTATTCGGACAAGAAGGCAAAAGAAGCAAAGGGTAAAGCTAGGCTTGGGAGCGGTTTGGCTTGGATCGGTTTCGACTCCAACCCGAAACCAAAACCAAATTATCCTGATTGGGTGAATTTTAACCCAAACCAACCTACTCTAGCTCTAAAACCGAACTGACTCAAACCAAATTGGTTTGTTTTGATTAGTTAGTTTGGATTTTTAGTCCAAATTGAATTTTTTGAAAAAATTGTCTGTATTTTGAGCTCACTTTGATTACAAGAAATAAAATAATTAAATAACTTTATATTACCAGAATTATTGACTAACGAATAAATCAAGTTAATAAAGACATATCATCGGAAAACTTGAGAATTATATATATTTTTTTTTTATATGCATTATGTGGCATGACCGCCAAAGTAAGGCAAAAATGCTAAGTATACTATAGAGAGCTTGTAAAAGGAAATTTCTAAAAAAAATAAAAAAATGGTAAACATGTAAGCGAGTTGGGTCGGTTCGGTTAACCAATGATTTGAGACTTCAAACCATAGCTGAACCAAGTCACCATGGTTTTGTTTTTTTTAAAAAGAAAAAAGAAAAAAATCCCAAATCAAACCAATTATCTGTGTCAAACCGAACTGGCTTTGATTGGTTTGGTCAGTTTTTCGGTTTATTAGCCTAGGCTTAGATAAAAGATTAAAAAAGCTATTATAATATGAGGATACTGCCTTGGTACTTAGATCGAGGGTAGTAAATATCTTCGCACTTGGGACAGTATAACTTCACAGTACTTGAACGAGGAATGTCTGATTGTCCAACTGTGAGGCAAGGCTGTCCAGAACAGTAAACCCTTGGGCATCTTCCAAAGTCGTAGTTTTTATACTTATCTAACTGTAGCAGTTCCATCTCAGGAAGTTAAATAAGATAACTGAAAATCATGAGGGAGAAAGCCAATGACAAAAATAATCTTGCTACTAATGTTACCATTGCAGCCATTCCCTTGCTTGTCAAAATATATCGGACATGAATAAGGCCATACAGCATCTCTGCGGCTGATTCAATCAACTCATTCTGTTCCTCGGTAAAAGTGTCACCTGTGTGTGCCCATAATTGAGAAAATGTTATATCCAGAATCATATAACTCAGGGAAAGAGAGAGATGAGAACAGGTCAATGACAACACACTGGAGTAATGAGTACAAGCAGATTGGGAAAATCAACAAAATTAATAGAGTCTCAGCAGCAAATTCATCATGGGAATGCTTGAAAATCAATTAGCACAAGCAAGCATGCAACTACTTATGGAAATAACAACAGAGGGCGAACAAAAAAGTGCCACTAATTAACCATTAGCAACATGTATATAGGCAAAAAAAACTAACAACTCGCGTATTGGCTAACGATGAAACTAGTTAACTAGCGGCTCAATGATAATAGAGACTTTTTAAAAGCTAACAGCCACCGATAGAACTGTCATTCACAAAAAATTAGGCAGTCCAAATAAGCCCCAGTTTGGCCTCATCATTCCCCATTAAATTATAATTCATTTTTCCGTCTCTTCTTGTCAATCACACATTCTCCATAAAATAATATTACACGTAGATCAAAAAAAATTTCTTTTTCTTTTTAACCACACATTCTCCAAAAAATTACCATTCNATAAAAATAAATAAATAAAAAGAAAAATCTAGTAAAAAGAAAAAAGAATCCGGTAATGGACACAATACCAAATTTATAATAAAAACCAAAGTTAATAAAGGCCGACAATGCCATAAAGAGCCAAGAATTAATGAAAGCAAACAAAGTCTGGGAATTGCAATTTCACCTCCCTTAGTACTATCATCTCAACCAGCTCTAGACATTCGACCTTGACTTCTCTTTGCTCATGCTAGTTCGAATACACTTCTCTAAGCTTGGTAATCCTATTATAGACAAAACCAGAAGTCCTATAGTCTCGCAATCTTTCAGACATCTGAGGCTCATAAAATTTGGAAGAGTTTCCTCTAATTCTCGACCCAACCGTTATTCGTACGCGAATCAACAATTAGTGATCCCATGTTATTGATCTATCTAGCTCATGTCTGCATCACTCATCAAAACCAACTTCAGATAGAAGATGTCTAAAGACCCTTTAACTTCTTCATATCTTAGGTGAAAAAAAAAGGAAGAATTCTCTTTTATATTGTAGGTTGTAAAATTATAAATCGTCTTGGCCAAAAAAGTCTTCTTCTTTCCCAGAGAACAATGGTCAAATGTAGATTGTTCTAAATTCTAATTCTGATTTTCATAGCCAGAGAAAACAACATTTTTATGTCATGATTCCTGGTTGAAACAAATTGGGGGTGTTTTTTTTTTTTTTTTTTGGAGTTCTAGTTGCGATTCCAAAACCATTGCATTCCGATTCAGATTTCAATTCAGATGGTTAACCAAAAGCCACCTAGTTGTTGGTATCAATGTTTTGAAACCAGACCCAGTCATAAACCGTAAAAGCTAAAGGGTAAAAGGTTGAAAGGTTCAACTGGAATCGAACCATTGATAATAAATAAATAATTAATATATAAATTTATCAAAAATAATTTGACAATAACAATATCAAAATAAGAACTTAAGAGCACAACAAAATAATCATAATCAACCTCTTTTACATCCCCTTCTTTCTACATGCTATATAATCGTATCAGGGATATTCCCTAAATCAAGTAACTTAATCAAAATAATCAATAGCAATATCAAAATAAGAACTTAAGAGCACAACTACCAAAAAATTCCACAGATTTTTCTTGAAATTTAATTCACAAGACTTGATTAGATTTTTACTCGGATTAAACACTAAAAAAATCTGCAAATTAATAAGAAAAATAAACAAAATTGAATCCTGAACTAACCAGGTTAAATCATTCACAGTGAATATAGATAATGAATTAAAGCAATGCAAAGACTTTCGGTTCCTCCACTGCATTGATACCCTGGCTGATAAGTGGAGAAGGTAATAAACCAACTCTCTCCCAATCCCACATAGGTTTCCTTGAATTAAAGTACCAGAGAAGCAAGTTATAAAATGGGCTGGTCGCTCCAGATGGTATAATATTTGGGCTTTAAAACTTGGGCCTAACAAAGAAGTGTGTTTTCAAAATTTAATAGGAAAACACAAAAGCCAAAAACGGTAAAACCGGTTATGGGTCGACCGGTTTTGCTGTTAGACCGACACATTGTCTGGTTTTTATTCGATTTTTAGGCATTAATCAAACCGGTTCGCGGTTTTCCCGGTCGGACCAGCCGGTCTGGTCCGATTTTGAGAACACTGGTTGGTATCATGTGTAAAAGTCCAAAGGTAAACTAAAGTTCAGAGAAAGATAAAATTTATTGTAAAGATGAGTTTTTGCCCCTGCCATTGAAAAAGAAAGCTTATCATTTATGACAACATTATGAAGGAGAGGTTTATGTAAACCCATTTGGTAAACCTATGAACCATTCCAAAATCATTCGTAAGTTCTGCATTTGTTCTTCCTGCTATGTTTCCCAATTATTTTTCCCACACTAAAATGGACAGTTCCTAGTAATAGTACTAGTGGTTAATATAGCCAGGAAACTACATACTTGAGTTACCTAATGATCATAATTCTTCCACATGTACAGCCTAATAGCGAGGCAGGAGGGAAACTTGAGTCAAGAGCCACAACAAAATTCTCATACATGCTAGAGCATCTTAGAAGTCCTGAATAGGCAAGATCTAAGAAGGAAAAGCTCCTATATTAAATTAGAGAAGTCCAAATTTTAGGCTCAAAATTAGAATGTTTTCTTTGTGCAACAAAATAAAAATTGCTTGGCAGCATTCAATACTGGTGTTATTTTAGTCTTAGTAGCCATAATATATTCAACCGAGGTTGTCACAACCAACAAGAATTCATTATACCGAATTGAAAAAAGAGAGAAAAAAAAAGTGATTAGATATCTTTCTTTCTTAACAAACAATTGAATTCATAAAATACAGCCAATAGTCTTCTCATTCCATGTTAAACATGCAATTGAATCCTTATAATTTTACCTTGTCAACCATTAGGGCTTGTTCGAGCCACTTTTTTTTTTTTCTCAAAAAATGCATTTTGTAATAGAATTATGATGGAGAATATATGGTTAAAAAAATGGAAAAGTTTTGGATTTGCGTGTAATATTATTTTATTGAAGAATGTGTGGTTGAAGTGGGGTCAAATCACTATTCAAGAATACATTCGGATGGAAAAAATGGGGATCAAACAAGGGCTTAATAAGAAATAGGAAAGAAAATTTCTTTCAAGACTAAGCTGAATTCTACTTTCACTAGAGGCATCTGGACGTTGCAGGTAATGTTACAACACATTCGATCTTCATAAGATTGCACCAAAGCCTCGTGCTGAAGCTGAAAAATGCATGATAATGAAAGAGCATGTAAATCTTCTTTGAAATTTGAAAGCAATCTGCTGTATATCAGTTTGAACTAAGCCTGGGTTTAGCTATTTTCCCCATCTTCTAGATTCAATATGAGACAGATGAAAATGAACCCAACAGAGGAAAAAAATCAACGAATGATACAATTCTATTGCTTAAAGGGATAAACCTAAATTTTTGCACTTTATTAATCACGATAGAAACTAACCAGCTAACCTCATGACTAACTAACAGCTTTGTAATTTATTCTCCTCATCCCACCCACCCCACAAAAAAAAAAAGGAATTAAAAAATGATAAAAACAGCCGAACTAATTTCTACAGCATTATGATACAACAATTAAATTAGGCCTCAACTAGTTCCCTCTAATTACACAATCACTCCCTGACCAAACTTGGAAAGCGTATTTCCTTCAACTTTCGCCCATTCCCCTTTATGTGTGTGTGCTTGTGTACAGTTGCTCCAAGCTAGAATTCTCAGGTTTTGACTAATTATGGCCATTTGTGAAAAGAGTAAATAGAAAAAGGTTGAAACTTAAAGAGTTGCAACCAAATTAACCAGTATCCAAACAGAACTACAGCTTCAAAAGCACAATCAACCCAAAAGTTTTCCTTTAAGCAGCCAGAAAAAGGTCTAAATGAGCTAAAAGCTTACCATGGGAGGATTCAACATCCAAAATAAGGTCAAGAGCAAAATCATAATACGGAACTTGACTACTCAATCCACAGAGGTTGAAATCATCTTGAATATATTCATTGTCAACTTCACAAAATAACTCGTTTCCCCTCAAGTTACAAAACCATGAAATCCAGGATGTATCGTCCCCATCCGAACCACTAACTTCAGATTCTTCGCTATCTGTGTCAGATTCATCTGAAAAAGAGGTTAAAGTCAGCATTATGATCTTATAAATCTCTGTTATATACCACCCCTACATACATACAGTCAGAAATATCAACAGACATAACTATTTATGTATATTCTAATTGTATGCACAGACCAAAAATATAAGTAGTCTTCTATATTTTGAGATATAACTACAGACAGCAACTGAAAGTCGATAAAAAAATCTGCAGCTCTTCAATTTATGCTGATACTAAAAGCTGAGAGCCATCACTAATGCAGAATCCATAAACTTCCACAAATTATAAAACGTCACCATTCATTTCATTTAAGCGATGCACGGAGGATAAACATATGAAACCCCATCTATGAAATTGCTAATAAGACTGGTCATTTAGGCAAAACTTCAATTCATATGTGAGCAAACAAAAGTTTAATTCACACCATCATATTCGTAAACTATTTCAATAAGAGACTTCCATAATCTCAAATCTTTTCCAGAAAACCTTCACAATATACTCCACCTGAATCAGAAAGCAAAAAATGAAATTGTAAATAGATTAAAATACTGCATTAATATTCCAAATCCACTTCACACTCCCACAAATGTGGAAATCAAATTTCTTTTAGCTCAAGATTTGAGATGCAACAGAACACTTTTCACTAAAATAAAGTAAAGTTTGAAGCATCCGTATAATGAAATTGATTTTCATAAAAGTGTTCCTTATTTTTAACAAATAAATAATATTAAAAATTAAATGAAAATTTTCCAAATATTGCAACGAAAAACATAAAACCATTATCAATCTTAAATCAGAACAAATAACCCACCTATTTTGCCTCTAAAAGGTCAATAGAAAATCCAAAAAATACCACAATTCAAAAAAAAAAAAAACAAAATTGAATTATAACAAACTCCAATAAACAGAAAAATCACACAGTCAGAAAACTTGCTCTTGTTGGTGGCAAGGGTGGACGAGGAGCGAGTGTCTCGATGATCGAGATGCTTCCCAGCGGCGAAGGGTACAGCAACGGCGGAGGGGTTGTTCCTGGAGGTGGAAGGAGAAGACTTCTCCAACTGCTTATCCAACGCATCGTTGATTCGCTTCCGATCCAGTATCTCCCCTCCCTTTGACGACCCCCCTCCCAATCGATCTCTATACATATTTATCTAAATCAATATATATATCACTACTTTTTTGTATCCATATGTGCATGAATAAAGCGGTATAGGGATTTCGGGATTTTATACTAAGGATCGAACAACCAAAAAATCCTGGATTTGAAGAGAGACAGTGAGAACTAGGGTTTCTTCTGATTACTGGGAGGCAAGGGTGCTCAGCGGAATATTTTAATTTTTCTGTCTTAATTTTTTTTTTTTCTTTTACTATTTTTACATTTTGTAATTTTTTTATTTTTTACTATTTTTTAAGCTTAGCCCCTCTAAAAGCCACATTATTTTTCTCATTTTCAACTACACATTCTTCAATAAAATAATACTTTTCATCACATCAATAATTTTTTTTTTTTCAACCACATATTTTTCATTACATTAACGGTAAAAATACATTCTTACTTTCAAAATGTGCACCAAAATGGAGCTAAATTTCATTGACGTCCTTGAAGTTTTCAAAATATTATTGAAAGCGCATTAGTTACACTTAAATTTTTTTAAACAAATGATTAATAATATTGAGTGATATCCTCACCGGGAAAAAAACATAAAAAATTAAGGATGAGGTCATAATTGGGGTTTGTTTGGACCGGATTAAAATCTGATTTTAATCTAAGTTAAAGTCAAACAATCAATATTAATCACAATTTTCATGGATTCCACATCTTTTCAGCCACACATTTCAAAAACTTCTATCACAATCCACTAAAAATCTAATTTTAATCACAATCAAACATCATCTTAATAGAAATAACTATTTCGGAATCTTTACCTTTATACCCTGTTTGATCCACATTTTTTTCAAAACTCATTTTCAATCACGCATTTTTCAATAAAATAATATTATATGTAAATCCAAAAAGAAATTCTTATTTTTTAATCACATATTTTGCATCAAAACACTATTTAATATTCATTTTTCACTCAATAATTTGCATCAAACATGTTCTTAATCTATTGTAACAATAAACGTAAATTATAATTTTTATTTTCATACAAAATTGTATTAGATTTTGTAATTGTCCGATGGAATAAACTTTTTATGAATTATGGATGAGGTCCATACTCATATTAAAATCTATAATTATGAGCCTGTTTGGAGGAAATTTAGTTGTCATTTTTAGAAGAAATTGGATCGTTGCACAGCTAATCACAGCCCATCTCAAATTTCTCTGACACAAAAAAAGATTGCGGTATGATTTTGACAGATTCTTGTTTTTGAATTACACCACCCACTTTCCAAATCTACCCTGAAGTGGAAATCAATTTTCGACATTTGAGTGGTTGAAATAATTATTGAGGGTAAAAACGTAATTAAGGGAGAGAGAAAGAATCTTACAATTTCAGCTGCAGTTGGATTGTGTCAGAAGTGTAGAAAATGGCTACAAGCTCACCGTGCAACGGTCTAATTGTTGCTAAAAATGAAAAGCAAAATTTTCTTCAAACAGGGGCTATAAATTTGAGATTCTTTGTTAAAAGGGATAGTCAAACAATGTATTTTTATTAAAATAGCATTCTCTCAATATTTATAGGTCAAATGGCATTATATTATTGGTAAAAGTCTATTTTACCCTTAATGAAATGAATTCTTATATATTGCAAATATATTCTTACCTTTATAATAGTTCTAAAACTTTCTTATATAATATTATTTCTATTTCGAATCTTAATATATAAATCACATCTATGACTTGATAGATTATAATAGTTTTTAACAAATTTTTTTTCCAGTCTATTGTATTTTTCAGATAATTCATTCATATTTCATATTTTCTAGTTGAAAAGTAATATATCTTATTTTTTCTAACAATTTTTCTAATAAATTATCTAATAATTTTATTGTATATCCTAGCATCCATGTATATTAAAACAATATAAACAGGCAAACATTATAATAAATAATCCTTGCGAATCTCTAAGATCTTAAAAGAGATCTTTCTAATTTTTAGCAAAAATAATAGTTTTACCTTAGTTTTGATCTGGATCTTTCTTTTTAGAACCGAGTGACCTTCAGGCTCTGAATATGTAAACTGTTCCCTTCAACGGCCTCTTACCTTAACGGAATCTTTGCTTTTTCAGTTTCTTGCCTTCGCTGTACTGTTCCTAAATATTAAATCTCTAAACTTTGGTTAAAGAAGAAATGTATTTATTGCTAAAAATAAGAAGGAGATCTTTCTCTAAGATCTTTCAAGAATCTATGGAAATAAGATTTAGAAACTCATATCTTTTCAAAGAATTGAAATTTTATTGATATCTTTGAAATTGATTTTCAATCAGAAGACAGAAAAGTTTGGCTACTCACAGTTTGAGTGCTCAAATGCTTCTACCTTACCACTAGCCTGAAGGCTTCTATTTATAACATTACATAAGGCACCATTATATGACTTCTTATGTCATTCCTTACATTATTTACATCAATAATTCATCAAAGGCACTCATGTCTTTCTATTATTGTTCTACTGGTCCTACATTACATCGTCTTTACATGAAGCGACAAGATTCTTTTATAATGGTAGGACCTCTCTGTTTTCATCAAACCCTATTATTGTATCCAGTTGTCTTTCTTTTTCATCTCTGTCGGTATGTGAGACAATCTCTCAGTCTGCATACCTTTTGAATTGTTGTAGGACTCCCACTGATAAGATGGATATCAAAGTTTTCAATTTATTCTTTTAAAATTGTTGATTTTTCCTTTCTATTATCGGTAAAGAGTGTCCATCATTCATACTGACATAAACATTTGTATTTTTTATCATAAATATTTTTTGCAATATTATAAAGAACTTTCATCCCCAAAACTCTTCAGGATTTTATCTATGACTTGGTAATTTTTGGCATTGTCTTTTTATATTGACCAACTTCTATTTGAAAATATCGGCCAACATATCTAATTGTAATAATATGTTCAACGGGATAATATATCCTTCCATCAACTTCTGGACTTATTGAGTAAAATTTTATGTAGATAGATCTTCCTTGAGCAAATTTTGATGCTTCGGATTTAAATATATTATCAAATCTTTCAATTTCTTTTAGGTCTTTTCCAGGGTAGATCAGGTCTAAGAATCCATAATCTGTTGCCATTTTGACTGTCAAAGGGTCTGCATTTTTTGTGATGATCAATCTTGGGTAAACATGGTCTCCAGAAGATATGAAATATGATTCATTTTCTTCTAGTTTATAGACAATTTTGGCAAAAGATCTATATTCCTTTTCTTTTGATGATAAATGGATATCATCATCATCTTCATTTGTTCTAATTCTGATAACCTTTGTATGTTCATCACCGCTTTTTATGGTCACCTTTCGAGGGCTCATCGTATCTCTTTTGATATTGTTGGGTCCACTACCGCTTCCATCATGTGATGTACATGTTTGTATTTTTGTTATTCCCTGTTTCGTATTTAGTGACTCCAATTGTGAAGTAATATCATCAATTCTGTCACTTAATTCTTTGATATAATTGGAATGAGAAATAAAGATATCAACCAACAATTTAACATTTTGCTGGAGTGTATCTGCTAATTGTTCAA
>CAIGRP010102271.1:0-13614 GCA_903798385.1 Fraxinus cuspidata | reverse complement strand
ATAATATTTTTAAGTGATTATAAGTTGTGGGTTCTAAAAAGTAATTGAATAATAAGTAAAAAGTAAATTATTAATCATACAAACTATGTGGATAAAATATGTTTGATTAGATTAAAAAATTGGGCCTTGCCAAACATACATTTAAGGTCCGTTTGACGTGACTTCTAAGAACCTCATAGGAGTTTTTGATATTTAAAAGCTACTTCTGGAACTATTTGATTAATTTTGTAGAAGAGATTTTAGGAAAAGCTAATCGAGATGACTTTCTCTAAAAGTACTAAAAAATTAGTTTCAAAACAAAAATTAAGCTAGATTTCTTAAAAAAACTCTTCTACAAAAACAAAAGTCAAGTCAAACGGACCCTTACTAAACTCACTAAGTATATTAATAAATTTTCAAAATAGTTGAACTGTACTATTTTTCGCTAGAATATTTAGCATTTGTTTGATAGTCATTATTGAAAAAAAGTTCTGAATAGTGATTTTTCGAAGAATGTATAATTAAATGTAGAAAAAGTTTTGAGTTTATGTATAAAAGATTTTAATGTGTGAATGTATAGTTGAAAATAAGTATGAGAATTAAAGAGTTTTATTTTAAATGGGTAAAAAGAGAGACTGAAACCTATTTTTAGGGCTGAAAAGAGGAACGATCGCCCCTACTACCCCTCCCCCATTTTATTTTTTTTATTGAGAAAAAATATAAGTAAATTTATTATTTTACAGAAAACAAATGAATACAAATAATTGTCATCACAAAATAAAAGCTTTTATATGACTATACATTTATCCTAAATAATTAAATAAAATTTAGTTAAGTTAGAGTAAAAATAACTTTATATTATATTTAGGTTTAAGTTGTAATTTGTGAGTAGGCATAATAATCCATCATCTATAGTTTTTGCTTTAAACAAATAGTTGGGTGTAAGTTCTTTTTAGGCCTCCTGGGAAAGAATTTATAAACGATTTAATTTCTAAATAGTGGATAGTACTTGAATATCCATTGAAATGTGTAGTTTTGCTCATATAAAACGATTATAAATTTTGCACGATCTAATATCAAGAAAAATATTATTTACTGAATATCAAATTTATGGAGATGAAAAACTATGAAATTTTTTGTTGTGCCAATTTTTCAAATATTTTATCAACCACGAGTAATGTCATTAAAGATGATGAGATAAAATATTAGTGTCTCACTTTATTCCGCATTGCCACTAACTAGAAGTTTTGGAAAGACTTAAGGGGGATATTCTGATAATCTTTTCTTCTATCGCTTTTGTTGCATATGATTTTAAGTTTGATGAAAACTATTGAAAGGGAAATGAAGAAAAAGTATTCGAACACCAAATTGATGGACCGTAGATGGCAATTTTTGGTTGTGGGCACCATTTTTTTTGGCAGGACGATACCCATAAATTACAATATGCAAGGTTTTAATTATGAACGACGGTCCACCTTCTTTCTAATTAATTTTTTTTTCCCAAGAGGGTACAATTAATTCTTCTTCATATGAATAAACAATATATTTAAAATTTCAAAATAAAATAATACTAATTGAAAAATATCTTTCGTGGTACAAATTAAGCTTGGTATATAGAAATTTTTTCAAAAAATATTGAAGCATTAATATTATTACTCACCGGACAGGCTGTGCCGTTATGGCCCTAAATTAAATGACCATGCATCCCATGTCTCCCTCCCACTATAAACATCACATCTACGAACCATTCTTTTGCCACTTCAAACCAATTTTTAGTTTCATCCAAAATTGCGGTACCAAAAGCATTATATGATCTATATACCTTATATATGAAATTTAGATAAATGAGTGTCGATAAAACTTAAAATCAAGATATTATGTACACGAGTTCGCAAGTCAAGTATTAAACGAGCTTTAGGAACTCCGGCTATGACTCTTTGGATTTTTCAAATTTAATTATATTGTACTTGCCCAGAGATGGAAACTCGAAAAAGACGGAAGAATGAAGAACAATATTTAGTATAGTAGTCAATTCAATTGAAAATATAAAAAAAAAAAATTGGGATTAATATAAAAGTAGTTTACTAGCTTTGGGTCTTTCTGGTTTGGGAGGGAACTGGAAAGAATCGAGAGTGAAAGCAAGTTGTAAAAAGAGTGAGAGGCAAAGACATCTCAAAAGAAAAAGGCTGGCTTTAGTTTTACTTTATTGGTTCTTTCTTCTGTTATCTTTTTTCATGCACATTTAACGTAAAAAGGGAAAAATCTGATTGAATTATTTTCTACTGTAAAACTCTCTCTGCTTTTTTTAATAAGTGATTTTAGAGAAAGGGAATGTCGTTATGATAAATAATTAGTTACGGAAGCGAATGTTAGAGCAATTGTCTTGTCTACTATTAGTTCTTTCATTAGGGCTTTCAAACACGAAAAAAGTTGGTAAAGCTTGTAACAATATACCAGGTAAATCCGCTGCTATTTAACTAACGAACTTCGAATCATACGGCAAATACCAGGTAAAGCTTGTAACAAAATACAATTGTCACACCCTTAGAGCCTGTTTTCTTTACCATTTTCAACCCGTTTTCTGTTTTCGATTTTTCAAAACAGCGAAAACGCATTCTCTTTCCCATTTTCGAAAATGCATTTTTGAAAACAAGTTAAAAATTTATAAAGAAAACACAAAACGACAAATTTGTCGTTTTGAGTGTTTTCAGTTATAATCAAGTCAAAATTTTCAAAACTTGTTTTTGGTGTTTTCAAAACAATTTTTCAAAATTAATTTATAAAAAAAACACAAAACGATAAATTTGTCGTTTTGAATGTTTTCATTTATAATCAAGTCAAAATTTTCAAAACTTGTTTTTTGTGTTTTCAAAACAATTTTTCAAAATGTCAAAGAGAACACATTTTCAACAATCTCAAAATGGACACTCAAAGCAGAAAACTAAAAATGAATTCAAAACTCAAAACACAAAATTGAAACACAAAGAGAACAGCCCTTTAGTTTTTACGCCAAACGTTCGTTCTACTGTACTTTAACGGGAAAAATTCAAGGTAGATCTGTCAAACGGAGCCGTCAAGAACCCCGTTACCGTTAACGGAGGATGGACCACGCTAATAAGAAGTCTGCACATTAGCATCTTCGTCATCATCATTACCCACTCACTCACTCACCCGCTCACTCATTCTTTCTCTCTCTACAATTTTCTAACAGAAAAAGTGCAGCAGCAGCAGATAATTCCCAGAACCTTCGCTTGTACACACAGTTTGGATATATGTACACGCGGAATGAAGAGAATTCTCTTCTCACAGGTTTTCCATTGCAAAATCTGAGCATGTTTTAGAGAGAGGAAATTGAATAACATACAACTTCAGTTGCTTTCGGTAAAATTTGATTTTAGAAGGTATATGAGGAAGTGTAAGGGGATTGGAGAAGTCGCGTTTCAGGAGGTAGGCTTAAGGATGACCAGAGCTAGAACTGCCCTAGCGGATGCAACGGCTGAGGCTATGGAGGCGACTGGGAGAAAGAGAAAAGTTGGCGAAGGAGAATTGGAGGTATCCAGATCCGCAGTTCAGCTAAAATCTCGGCGTGTTGCCACCGTGCCGGATAATTCAGCTTCGCCGGCGACTTCTGCAAATTTATCATGCGCGAGCATTAGCTCCAATCATGTTTTAGCATCTTGCTGCTCAAGCAATGGATTGAGCGAGGTGGATAAAGAGAGTTTCAAATTCTTAGATCTGGAGGTATTCTGAAAGAATTTAATTCGATCTTAAAGCGCTTCTATTCAACGGAAATTACAGAAAATGGATTGAATTTTTGTCTCACCTGCTTTGATTGTTATGTTTTGAGGTTTGAATTTTGAATTTGTTTTCTAATATAGGATGAGAATGAAGTGAGTGCGGAGGAGGTTGCAACATCAACTGGTGATTCGGTGGATTGCAATGAGAGGTAAATATTAAATTTTCGATATAAATGTGATTCTTCTCTACACGTCTCTTCAATTCAAAATTTAAATATCCAGATGAATTGAACCTCAACGGCTGCACTTTCTTTAATTTTTTCCGTTCAAAATTTCTCACACGCCATTTCTCTCTCTCACTTCCAGTCATGAATATGAGTACTTTTCCTTCTTCACAAAAACAAGTACGCTTTTTTTGTTTCAGCAAAGAGAAGACCCCATCCTCCGAGTTACAGTCTGAGTCGGGCGAGCTGGAATCAACGGAGAGGCCACACGTGGCGAGTTCTCGCCACCGCTCTCAGGCAGAGAAGATGCCATCAGAAGCGGAGCTGGAAGAATTCTTCGCCGCCGCGGAAAAGGACCTTCATAAAAAATTTGCTCACAAGTAATTTTTCTCTCCTCACGTAGTACAAGCACCTCTGGATTAATTCTTTGTGAACACGTTAACCATAATTCATACATTAATGCAGGTATAACTATGACATAGTGAAAGACGAGCCATTGGAAGGGCGCTATGAGTGGGTTCAACTTCAAGTAAAGCCATGAAGAAGATAAAAGTTATTTACAAGTCGCAAGGCATGAAGATCATTACACTGGCTAACTATCTTCTCAACTGCTACAATTCTTATTTAAGTAATAGTATTAGTATTAGTAAGTACTTGTTTAAATCTTAATCCATGTTTTCAATGTTCTTGAATGTATAGCTAGTTCTCTCTTTCTTTCTAGTCTTGTTTGCATATATTATCTTCAAGTAGTTAACTGTAGTTTGTAGAGAAGAAGCTTCTGCAGCAATAAAATGGAAATTCAATCCCCTTTAAGGTAAAACATTGAAAAACCCAAAAGTTCTTTTTAGTTTTTAGTCCTATTTTTCCATGTCTGTCATTTATCTGCACTGCAATTCTCCGATGCTTGTACAATACCAATCATATTTCTGTGCATCTTTAATTCAAGATTTTACTTTTCCCTTCTCTTCTCTTCCCTTCCCTTTTCTTTATTTATCTCAATATTCAGAGTCATAAATTATCATATCCTGGTAGTGGAATATGTTGGGGTAGGAATTGGAATTTGAAGTGAAAATGTGAAAGGGCGATTAATTGAGCGAGTGAAAGAGAAAGTGTGTTGAGTAAAAAAAAAAAAGAGCTTGCCGTGTAAGCTACGGGCACGTGTTGAAGATTGGGAAAGCTGACCTGGTCCCATGTGGGCGTGGGTTTGGAGTCTGGACTGGACCCATTTCTATATTTTTTTTAACCCTACTTTAGTGCATTATAAAGTACAATATTATACTGAAATTATTACTTCCACAGTGTTCTTTTACCAACATATAAACCACTAGAAGCCAGTTTATACGGATTGTGAAATTTGTAGCCATCTGAGAGAGAGAGAGAGAGAGAGAGAGAGAGACGATTCACAAGTGTGGTACTGGAACTGTTACTCTTTAACAAAGGAAAGGAAATATGAACTCGCGGTGTGGAGATGTGGTCCTTTATTTTTTCTTTAGCAAATCGATGCATGAATTGGAAAGGGAAGGCTGAAGGGGTGGTAGGCCAAGACTTGAACCAGATGAAGTCATATTTGAATATTAATGTTGACATCAAAATAGACTTCTACGATAACTCTCGAATAAGATATTTATATATAATTATAACGTTAACTTTTAAGTAGAATATTTATTTTAAATACAAGGCCTTTCACAAAGTTTCAAAATGAAATGATGGCGATGGGTGTTTACTTAAAAATTCTTGTTTGGTGTGGTCTACTTTTACATTAAACGACTCCGAGTAAATGAAGGATTACACTTACTAGTCTACACTTTAGATTAAAATCGAATGCTAATAGACTTGAAACTCTTACGTTGGGAAGACAATTAAAATGATAATACGATAGAGCCCAGGGCGCCAACATTTGTCAGTGGCGAATGTTTCAGTGAACGAATAAAGCAAAATAAACTTATTGATTGGGCTTTGTACAAGAAGGGAAGGGTTTGTCACATGTAGGTGTTAGTGCGAGAGCAAGCAATAATGATTAGAAATGTGGTAATAGAAAGAGAGGAGAAAGGAAGTGGCACATGCACCACATTCCAAGCATCTTCCGATTTGATTCGGTACATAATTCTAATGCGCCTATAGGTATCTTTCCACCTAATGCTATCGTTTTATATATGTATAAAGCAAAACAATTTTTTTTTTATATAGATTCTACATGTGATATTTGTAAATAAAAAGTGTGAAGTAGAAGTAGGTGATGTAACTTTACTAGGGAGAATACTAATTAATAATATACTTACTAATTGAAGTGTATAAACTAATCCCGATACAACACCATCTATACGGACTTTCATCGAGATTAATGCTCTAGCAGCGTAATGATTTTTGTGTATAGTATACTAAGTTACCAACGTGTTTTATGGTAACATATGTATTATACAAAACAAATCTATAGAAAACAATATATTGACAAATTCCACTCTTAACACTTTACAATTCAAATCACTGGACACCGAGATTTCACCGATCGAAGGCTCAGAGATATTGTACCCTTTTGTATCAATACAGAAAACCCAGATTCACCAAAAAAACCCACACAATCACAAGTAACGTGCAGCTACTTCTATGTAACAGAAGAACTCAACGCCACCATAAAAAAAAGAACACTCTTTCATTGGATTTCACAAAGAAACTCACTCTCTAAACAGACTAAAGAGTTACTCGAACTAGAGGAGCAAATGAAAGAGAAGACAAATTACTCTAGAAAACCCTCGAGAAGATGAAGACCAAATGACGGAATTGATCTAAGGTTTCAACCAAGGATAGAATATATCGAGATTGAGGCAGTTATTGATCAATTGTACAGAGAAATTTGCGCCTTTAGTAATAAGGTAAAACAACTAAAGTCGCGTTTACCAAACACGTTTTCTACCTAGACCCAAATATTGGGCTTGGGTTTCACTGGGCTCATTTAGTTATTGTTATCGGGTAATAGATAGGAACATGGGCCAAGCCCTTTTATTTATAGCCTAATGTATTGGGTTGGATCTGACATCACAGCCCCAACAATTTGATTGAAATTGAATCGATAATTTCTTTGGCTCAACCTAATTTTGGTGTTGGCATGACTTGAAAGAAATATCATAACAGTTACAGCTTGTTTGAGCCTTATTTTTTAAAAAAATGCATTTTAGAATAGTAGATTAATGAAGAATGTATGGTTAAAAAAATAGAAAAAGTTTTGAATTTATGTGTAATATTATTTTATTGAAAATGTATGATTAAAAAGAAGATGAAGAAAAATATATTTAAAAATAATGAAAATCAAACTAAGCTTAATCAACTGTACACATATGGTGTGAAAATACATCATTATTGAACCACTCTACATTATTAACCGTCCTTGTTCACATGGCAAAGCTAGAAATGTAGTTAATTTAAATTTCAAATGTGAATTTAATTTTACAAAACAAAGAGGCAATAACGATGACAAGCACGTGCGTGGGTGTGTGCCGATTGTTTATGTAAAGTGAAAGGATATGCATTAATTAATTAGAATGAATACGAAGGATGTGCTTAAAGATATACCTAATGCTAATGCTATTGCTATTGTAATGATTTGGGATCCCAAAGAAAGAGGCTCTGAAGTTAATAAAGAAAAAGTAAGCACTTCCATCCAATAGTGGAAAATAGCGGCTAAAAACAGGCACGGCATTTTGTGCAGCATTCTTTTTGGATCTGCCGATTATACTCGTAAATGTGCATGCAATATGGTCCATTCTATTCCACTATGTTGAAACCTTAAAAAGATTTTTAAGATTTGGTTGACAATAGATTAATTTAATGTAAATTGATTTTGACACATTACTTGTTTCAATTTCTAAACTCCAACTTGTGTCGAAAATTATGAAAGTATTTTGTTGTAAAGATGGATTAGAAAGGTTTTTCTAAATGGTAGATTAGATGAGAAAGACGAAATGCCTTTAAAAATCAAAATTTTTGATTGAGCCATCAATATTGTTATACTTTTTGACATCTAACTTACTAATCTTCAATTTTTTGAGCAATTTCCTCGGTTTGGATAGAAATAACTCTACTCGTATTAATCTCGCACTAAAGATCGTTAATCTTTATTTATTTTGTTGTATTTATGTCTCCTTTTTTGTCACGTTCTTCTCCTTAATTTTATTAATATTTAGTACATCTATTCTTTGATAATGGTTCATCCATTCATTTACAAATATTTTGTTTGTGTGCTTTGAAATGAAAAACAAATATATTTTTTACGTCATTCCAGCGGACATTTTGCACAAAAACCGTCATCAGGAAAAATATGTGCCAATTAGTAAAATGAAATAGAATTGATGAAAATAAGTTTGACGCAGAGATAATAATGAATAAAAGTTAACAATCTTTAATGGAATTAAGTCCATGTTTAACAACCATGTAGAAAAAAAGAGTTTTGAATAGTAATTTTTATGAGAATGTGTGGTTTTCTTTTTGGGTCTCATTTTCTACTTTAAAAATTATAGTAGTAAAAGAATAAAAAAAGATGAAATGTATTACATGAAATAGTAATACATGTAATTTCCTCAATATTATTTGCCTGAAAAAGTATGTTTTTTAAGGCCCAATCCTTTTGAGGGTCCTCACAAATCAGGCCCAAGATTTATTTATATTTTATAATATATTAACGGGCAACTTTATTGAAGTGTATTACACTTTAATTGCATTAAATATTCCTAACTTTTATTCATTATTATATTTATGTCCTAAATTTTTATCACATTTTTATCCTCAATCTCCTATTAATTAGTGCATTTCATACTTCATGACAGATTATGTCCCAATATTCCAGAAAGAGAACCCATAAATATTTTAAATAAGCATATTTGCTCCTCATTTTATGGCATGCTAATAAATTTTTTGAATAGAACCTAACGTCATGGACAAGATATGCTAATTAATAAATTATTAGGATAACTATATGATGAAAAAATTCAAGTATATAAATATGACAATATGTTAATGTTAAGAACTTTTACAGCAAATAAAATGTGGTTCACTTAACAAATTTGTTGTGTCAATATATTTTCCTTGTATTGAAAGTTCCATGAAATGAGAATCATTTTATGGGCGATTTAGTTCAAATTATATTTAGACTATTCTCATAATACCTTATTTAATTTTGGCACTTGTATTCATGAACCAATTTAATAAACTCTTCAATTCCATCAAACAAAGTACATTGTATTGTTTTTTATATTCATTCGTTAATTGTACATTCTATTTTACTATTTACTAAATACATTGATGTATATAAGGAGTCACTTTTTAGGAAGAACATACACGAATGTAATTTATTGAGATTTATGTAGAAGGTTCTTATCGTTATTGTAAATTACAGTGTACTTCATCATATGTAAGAGAGCATTAATCGGTTCTTTTGTTCTTGGAAGATGATTAGCAAATAGCATGCCACGTTCACTGCGACTAGCACTAAAAATGAGAGGAAGAATTTTGGGTCAATTACACAACTAGGCCAGAAGTTTATTCTAAAAAGTATAGATTTTATCCTAATTATGGCCCAATTCTTTGAGGGTCTGCACCTAGTCTGCTATTCATAGTCGACGATTGTAGTAGTCATGTTATTTTACAATTTGTTATTTGAGACATTAACTTATTATTTAAGGTACATAACTATATGAAATTAATGCCTCAATTAACAAGGTGCCATATAAAATTATTACCCTGAAATCATGAGATGAGACACACCTTGAATCCTAACACACACACACACAACAACAACATAACTACCCACGAAATATGATATAATCAGCATTTTACATCTCCAAATTATTGATTATTAGTTTGCTAATATAAAACTTAAATTGTGATTATGTGAAACTTCCATTAGTTACACAACTTAACAGATAGTCTCACTATCTGCTTCAGAATTGTTACTTAAACAGGTTTACAAAGAAAGTCGAAAATCCTAATTTGACTAAGAAAGAAGGTCGAAAATACTCTCTAAGCTATGACGTGCGGAGTTCTATAACTTGATTAACGGACTGCAAAATTGGTTATTGACGCTTTTTTGAAACTTTGATAGTGTTACCTGAATATATCGAGGCACTAAACCCCAAACAAAATGAAAATATTAGCATGTCGAGTCGAGACGTAACACTTTGATGCCAGAAAGATTGTCGAGATGCCATGGCTTTTTTACCATAAACAGAAAACAGATAGTGGAAGGGGTGGCTTGGGGGTGGGGATTAGAAGGTACTTGACTGGCAACATTCAAGATTTGTGTAAGAATACCCATTTGCACTTTGTCAGATTATTTTTGTTTTTTTGAATCTTGGTCTTGTGCTTCCTTCCTTCCTTCCTTCCTTCCTTCCTCTCTAACCTCATTCAAAGAACCAGCTCACATTAGCTGTCACATTGACTGCTGGCTACTAATTCTAATTTCCCAAGATTTCTCTCATTATTTTATTTCTAAACTCCCCCTTTTGATCCAGTTTTCACTCTCTAATAACACACTCTTTTGTCTTATTATAACCTCAAATTGCAATTTTTCTCGATCAGAAAAATATTAAAAAGAACCCTTGTTTTGTCATTGGGTGCATGTTTATTCAAAGTAATAGCATATAGTTGTTCAGTTTCGTCCGAGTATTGCTTATCCAACATAATTTGAGGGAATCTATTAGTGCACCAACACATGAACACTTCTATGGAATTGAAACAAAAGACTGATTTATCGAATACCAACTCGAAAAACTAGAGAGAAAAATAGGAACGGAAAGTTAAATCCATGCTCAACTAATACAATTAGATTTTCTCAACATAATTCTTCACCAAAACCTCATCTAAAACAGAAGTCATCCCAATTTTCCTAAGCACCCAAAAATAGTCTGATAACTCTACAGATCGAATACAATACAGTCACACTGAGTTCCTTCTACTTGTCCCTCCATCATCATTCAACAGAATCCTGCAAAAAAAAAACATGCATAAAAACTATATAAAGTAAAGAATGATGGAGCTATAAAAAATCTCAAGATTTGTCGGTAAAGTAGATTAAACAGTACTGAACATGCACTTAATGTATAATGAAGATTGAATACATACCTGTGAACTCTTGCTGCATTGAGTATCCTCATGATGAAAGCCAGTCCCTTTTTCTACATACCCTTCACTCTTATCTGTAGATTTCTTGGACCCAATGTGAGATTTTCTTAACCCCAAAAAACCCTTTCTCCATCTGGTAAAATTCCTGGGAGGTCTCAATGAAGAACCCACACCTTCTTCTTCTTCTTCTTCTTCTTCATTCTGCAACTCATCTCTCAGGGTTGTAGTCTTTTGGCTTGAACTTTCCTTAAATGGTAAGAGCCTGCCCTTAAAGAAAAGTTCATCGGCACTCATCATTGAATAATTTGACACAGAAAACTCAAAATCCGAGGACACAGGTGCCCTAATCTGGTGCTGAGGATGGCTATGACTATTGCTGGATTCAACGAAGTCATTTGAGAAGGAAATTCGGGGGCTCATTGGAGGAGCCCCGCCAAGGCCTTTGTTTTCAGAATTTTGGTTATACATATCTAAACATGCCATGGAACTGGCAAGAGAAATGCAAACATAAGGTGGGAATTGGGATACCACAAAAAAATTGAATTTTCTCTCTCAATAATAAATTTCACAAGGGACCCTCTACCGCTGTAACCTGTGCAGCAGTAGATGTTTGTATTTATATCAGAAAAACAGGATTGGGGGACGCGAGGTGAACCTTTTTGATGGATAGTTTTATTTAATATTATAACGGTTCATCCAATGCTCGAGATTCGTAGAACACTTGACTGGTCCAATATTCTAACTCCAAAGGAAAAAAAGCAGCTGCAAAAACCAAGTTACTCTTACACATGGATACGTATGTTTGATATACAATACTAAATGAAAATGGGCAAAATCTATCATAAAAGTTTTCAAGGACAATTAACGTGAGAGATAAAAGACAGGGGGCCACTTGATGGGATTGCTTTTGGCATGACATGGTAATTTGGCATAGAGCAATGGATGTGATAACCAAATCTTAAATAGAATCGGGACCTTGGTCGTGGTATTTTGTGGGTTTGTGGGAATGAAGCCAATTTGTCACTTCACTCAAGTCTTTGTGCTTTGTGTAGGACATTTTCTGCATCTTTGAACTTTCTTGCTACACTTCCAAACCAGAAATATTCCAATGTGATATAATTTTATAATTATAGGTAAATGGTGAGAAGGGTTTAGGGTTCTTTATAATTATAGCATTGAATGTCTTAGTGAGACCTAGCTGTCGTTACTAGGCTAAGAAAAATCTACGCTAGGGATACTCAATCTTTAGATGCATGCACATGTTAATTAAGTCCATATTTTAGGGTCCAAACTGAGAATGTATTGTACTTGGTCTATCATGGTCACGGGGGCATCACGTGGATAATTTGGTGGGGGCCATCGTTTGATATGACCATTATTTTTAAAATACATTTTTTTATCTTTTTTTTAAATACATATTTATTTATAAAATAATATTACATACAAATTTCAAATTTTTTCTTATTTTTTAATCACATACTCTCTATTAATTTACTATTACAAAATGCATTATTACAATAAAATGGAAAACGAACATGCTCTCATTATCATATACCATTTTTGAAAAAAAATTATTATAGAGTTGTAACTTGTAATGGTGAAAATCCTAACTCCATCACTAATCGCATTAGCATACTTTTACATGGAAGAGAAGGATGCAATGTACGATCATGCTTAGTGTACATCATAGTATACATCAAGTTTTACACTCTTCTACATATCAACTTATCGTTTGATAGTTTTAAAAAAAATAGTTTTTTTCATCAATCAAAACTTGACAGCAAGGATGATATTAAGCATGATGTAAAAATGTGATGTACAAGTGGCTTTATCCTTCAACGTATATAACCAAGGGCACTAAATGGCAAGAGATGTTTATAAATGATGATTAAGAATTGTTTTTTGAATTAATTTACTTGTACATTGTTTTTGTAGATTGTAGACGACATCTCCTATGTTTAAGAAGATCGATCAGGGACACAAAGGAGTGTGATTAAAATCAATGGTCATAACTGTTGTCACATCAAACAATGTCAAATTTAATAACATCTATAATGTACATGTAGCAAAATTGTTGTTTTTTAGGAAGAGTTAAACCCCAAGTACAGGGAAAAAATCACGGAATCCTTACCTAATTCACCATTTATTTTTATTTTATTTTTTTCCATCTTCCAATGACTCGTTGACATGTGTGTACCCGTGAAAGAACTCGTAGCAAAACTGTTTTAGGGATGATAAGATAAATGGATGTAAAGTAGGCAGATTTCCAGATTGCAGTAACAGTTTCCATTGCTGGCAAAGAAAGCAACAGAGCATAGTCTCATTTAAAATTGAAATTTAAATTATGGGTATTTGTAATTGGAGGCAGAACTGGGAAAGGTTCCAGGACGAGGATTGGTGTGAATTTTGATGCAGTTTGACTCCTAATCAATACCTGTACTGCCCGTACTGACAAATCCAGGTGGGACACGTCATTCCCATTTTAAATTATTTTATAAAATGCTCTCTATATGGATGACAAAAAAACTCACTGGGACTTAGCTCGGAAAAAGCCCGAGCCGGCC